>CAUYON010087577.1:0-44963 GCA_963573935.1 Arctocebus calabarensis
CGGGCGCCTGTAGTCCCAGCTGCTTGGGAGGCGGAGGCAAGAGACTCGCTTGAGCCCAGGAATTGGAGGTTGCTGTGAGCTGTGATGCCACAGCACTCTATCCAGGGTGACAGCTTGAGGCTCTGTCTCCAAAAAAAAAAAGAAAAGAAAATTACTAAATGTAGAATATAAATGTTTTCATATAGTGATTAAAAGGCCATGAAGGCTATGTTAAATAGTTCAATGAAAATATTTCAGAATGTATAAAAAGTCAGCACATTGTGCCCCATGATTGCACCAATGTACACAATTATAATTTAATAAAAATTTAAAAAAGAGAGAGAAAGTTGAAAAACAACACAAAGAAGCCAAGAAAAAAAAAATGTTTTAGGACATGAGTGAAAAAAATCAGCAAACTACATAAAGAGATAAAAAATATAAAAAAGGATATAAAAGAGATTAAAGAAATTAAATGGTAATTTAAGAATTTGAAAATACACCAGCACAACAGGCTAAACCAAGCAGAAGAAAGAATTTTTTCAGTGCTGGAAGATAAGGCTTTAGAATTAACCTAATCAGTCAACAATGCAGGGAAAAAAAAATAAGAATGAATGATCATTTAGATAAGTAAAGAACTATACAATATGGGCCAATGTAAAAATTATAGGCATCCCAGAAGGAGAAAAAAATTAAAAATCATAGAAATCCTATTCAAGGATAATATTGAGGAAAATTTCTCTGGTGTTGCCAGATATTCAGATATTTGGATATCCACTTATAAGATGGTCATCAAATACAGAAAGGATTCATAGGAAATAGGACATCTCCAAGACATAGAGTCCTCACTTTGGCCAAGTCAAAATGAAGGAGAAAAATTATACAAACTGCAAGATGAAAGCAATAATTGACCTTCAAAGGAAAACCTATCAAACAGCGGACTTCTCATTAGAGATCATAAAGTCAGAACATGTTGAGACTCCATTTTTAGTATCCTTAAATTGAACAACTGCCAGCCAAAAATTTTGTATCCTGCACAACTAAGTTTCATAATTGATGGAAAAGTCATGTCCCTGACTTCACTTCCACTACTGCCAAGTTTAACAAGAAATTTACACAGGTTTATTCTTGCTCCACTTCAAGTTCAAACATTCTTGCAACAGCATACAAACACATATGACAATAATGAACACCACTTAACAAGACACTGCCACATGTCAACACGGACATAACTGGGAGACACTGATACACCAAGGTTATGAAACCTTACCAAGTTATTTGCACAAAGTTGCCAACATAAGTGGAAGTTTGTAAACTTAGTTGTTAGACCTTAGATAGATACCACAGAGTACTACTCACCTATATCAGGGGAAACTGGAGACCATTATCTTAAGTGAAGATCTCAGGAATGGAAAAACAAATACCACATGTACTCTCTAGTAGCTGGGACTAAAATATAGGCACACATGGGCACATAGAGACATAAACGACATTCGGAAATAAGAAAGGGGGAGGATAGGATGGTGTGTGGGATAAAAATTTATCTATCAGGTACAATGAACACAATTCTGGTGATGGGCATACAAAAAGCCCTAATTTAAGTCTTTTTTTTTTAGACAGTCTCACTTTGCTGCCCTTGGTAGAGTGCCATGGCATCATATCTCACAGCAACCTCAAACTCTTGGGCTTAAGTGATCCTCTTCCCTCAGCCTCCCAAGAAGCTGGGACTACAGGCGCCCAGCTACTCTTAGAGATGGGGTTTCACTTGGCTCAGGTTGATCTCGAACCTCAAGCTCAGGCAATCCATCCACCTCAGCCTCCTAGAGTGCTAGGATTGCAGACGTGATCATAGCACCTGGCCCACCTAACTTAAGCCGTATAAAAGGTATCCATGTAACTAAAACATTTGTGCCCCCTTAATATTTTGAAACTAAAACTGAAAAAAAATCAAATTAGAAGTATAATAAAGTAAATGGGAAGATAGACAATTGCTCTCAAGAATTTACACTGTATTGAAGAAGAAAAGGATGTTTATCAATATTAAATTTAACAGTTAAAACTGGAAGGTCTCAGGTAATAAATTTGATTGAAAATGGTTACTCGAAGCAATTTGTTTGTGGAATATATGTAACATAAAATGGTTAATTTTTTTTTTTTCCATTTACAGGAGAACCTCCACCCTTGGGGATTGCAATATGTCAACAACAATATGATCAATAATGTCCTAGATTTATGAAATCGAGTCGATCCCTTCACATCAATCAGACCAAATTTCATTAAATGTTTGAGTTACATTTCATGCCCTAGAAGGAAAAACAGATTAGAACAGCGGTTCTCAACCTGTAGGTTGCAACCCATGAAAATACATCCTACAAATCAGATATTTACATTATGATTCATAACAGTAGCAAAATTACAGTTATGAAGTAGCAATGAAAATGATTTTATGGTTGGGGGTCACCACAACATGAGGAACTGTATTGAAGGGTTGCAGCATTAGGAAGGTTGAGAACCACTGGATTAAATTTTTGTCATAGCTAAAAAATCAGAGAAATTGAGAAGATTTTAGAGCTTCAGAGGACATTAGAAGTAGTGAAATCCACTCGCTATATTTTATAGATGAGGATTCTGAGGGTCAACATGGTGAACCCAATTATAACACTAAATATAAGCAATTAAAAAAAGCTGGCCCCTAAATGCCTACCTCCTTAAATAACCACTTACACCCACTGCTGTTCCAGACTGTTTCTCTACATTACAGTCCTTCCACAGAAGTCAAGTTCTACATGCTGAATGTGATAATAAGGGTTTCTTGAACTTTGGTTTATAGATCAGCAGTAATGGGATCAACTGGGTGTTCACAAGTATTTATTAAAATGCAAATCCTTGGGCCCCAATTCCAGATCTCCCAAATCAGAAACAGGGGTTGCGTACTTTCAAAAACCCACCAGGTGATGTCTCTGCATTCCATTTGTTAATTGCCATAAGTTAGTGTTTATCTCTCTTTTTTAAATATAGCTCAGCTGGAGGGCTTATCAAAACTGAGAAATACCAGACCTGCACATGGAGGAAACTGCACATGTGGACATGCTTGAACACACAGATGAATGCAGAAAACTAAACACAGTCTGTAGTCAGTTAAAGACAACATACTAATGTCACTTTCCTGCTGTTCATGTTATTCTTCAGCTACATAAGATGTCACTATTGGGCTGGCTCAGTGCTTGTGGCTCAGTGGGCTAAGACGCCAGCCATGTAAAGCTGAGCTGGTGGGTTCGAATCCAGCCTGGGCCCACCAACCAATAATGACGGCTGCAACCCAAACAAAAATAGCCGGGCGTTGTGGCCGGTGCCTGTAGTCCCAGCTACTTGGGAGGCAGAGGCAGAAGACTCGCTTGAGCCCAGGAATTGGAGGTTGCTGTGAGCTGTAATGCCACGACACTCCACCCAGGGCAACAGCTTGAGGCTCTCTCTCAAAAAAAAAAAAAAGAAAGATGTCACTATTGGGGAAAACCAGATGAAGAGGACACAAAAGGTACAAATGCCCAGGCCCTTACTGAGAGATTCTGACTCAGAAAATGAAGGGTAATTATAGGAGGTGTGTGTTCATGTATATGTAAGTTTATGTTTACATATATGAGCATATATATGTCTGTGTTTGTGTATGTATGTTTGTGTGCATATTTATGTGTGTGTTTGATTGTGTTTGTGGTACGTACAATTGACCCTCAAACAACACCAGTTTGAGTCAGGGGTCCATTTGCGAGCAATTTTTTTCAATAAGTATATTGGGAAATATGTCTAATATTTGCAACCATTTGAAAAAACTCACCCACAAATCATGCAGCCTAGAAATATCTAAAAAAAAAAAAAAGAAAAATATATGTCATGAATGCATAAAATATATGTAGATGCTAGTTTATTTTAGCATGTACTTCCATGAAAGATACTAAAATCTATTATAAAAACTTGACATTATTAAAACTTACAAACACTTAAAGATCACACATGGCAATATTTTCATTCAAGAGAAATGTAAACAAGCAAAGTTACACTCTTAAATCATAACTGAGTCAAATTAACTGTAGTACATAGTGTACTACACTAATCATTTCATAGCCACCTCCTGTCTGTTGCTTTTGCAGTGAGTGCAAGTACTGTGACTATCTGTTTCAAATGCCCTATGATGCTAATGACCTCTAAGTAGAGTCTCTCCAGTTAATTAACTATCACAGTACAATTTGATTTCTCATTATCCACATGTATTTTTCACTCCATAGTGTAATACCCTAAACCTTGAATAACACTATGGGACGCATATGATGTGCCCCTAGTGATGCTGGAATTGATCTTAGGAAGCAGAGAAAAGTCATGACATCACAAGAAAAAGTTGAACTGTTTGGCCTGTACCATAGATTAAGGTCTGCAGCTGTGATTGCCCCTCATTTCAAGGTATATGAGTCCAGGCTAAGGACTAAAAGAGAAAAGAAAATTCATGAAGTCATCACTGTAGCTATGCCAATGCCAGGAAAATGTTGCATTTTTTGTAAAAATGCCTTTTTTGAATCTCATATTCAAACTGCAGCCTTATGTAGGTGTAGCCTAGAAAGACTACGTGTAGACTATACTATGATTTGAGAAAAAGCCAAGTCATCATGATGACAATCTAAAGTAAAAGCAAGGTCACAGATCTAAAACTGAAAAATTTAATGTTGGCAAAAGATGGTTTGATAATTTTAGAAAAAATTTGGTCTTAAGAAATGTCAAGACAACCGAAAAAGGTGGTTGGGCACAGTGGTACCTGTCTGTAATCCTACCATTTTGGGAAGCTTAGGCAGGTGGATTCCTTGAGCTCATGAGTTTGAGACAAGCTTGAGCAAGAGCCAGACCCCATCTCTACTAAAAATAATATCCAGATGTTGTGGCAGGTGCCTGTAGTCCCAACTACTGGGGAGGCTGAGGCAAAAGAATCTCTTGAGCCCAAGAGTTTGAGTTTGCTATGAGCTATGACACCATAGCCCTCTACCCAGGGTGATGGAGTGAGACTCTGTCTCAAAAAAAGAAAGAAAAAAAAAAAACAGTGAAAGAAGCTCTGTCAACCAAGAAGCAGCAGGTGAATTCATAGGCTTCATTAGAGAAATCATTGAGGAGAAAGTAGACCTACCTGGACAGGTTTTTAAGGCAAAAAAGTGCTCTATTCTGAAAAAAAAATTTTAAATGTCACAAAGAACACTTGTTAGTAAGGAAGAGAAGCTAGCACCAGGATTTCGGGCAGGACAGGATAAGACTCTATTACTTTGTGCAGAGGCAGTCAAGTTTATGATCAGGACTGAACTTATCTCTAAGTCTACTAACTTCCCCTAAAGGGAAAGATTAGTACCAGTGGCTAGTCTTTCGCTTCTACAACAAAACATTGGTTATTCTTAAATTTGCTTATACTTACAAGACCTATCCGTCAATGCTTCTTCCCTGAAGTCAGGAAGTACCTTTCCAGTAAGGTACTATCTTTTAAAGTTCTTTTAATATTAAACAATGACCTTGGCTGTGCCAGAACAAAAGACATAAAAGTGATCTATTTGCCTCAAAACGACATCTCTGATCCAATCTCTGGATCAGGGAATCGGAAGGACCTTTAAGGCCCATTGCACATGGTGGTCTATGGAAAGAATTGTCAATGCCATGGAAGAGAACCCTGAAAGAGAGTACACTGAAAGTCTGGAAGGACTATGAAGATGCCATCATTGTTTTCTGAAAACCATCAAGGCTAAGATAATAAATTTCTATTGGAGAAATTGTCCAGATGTTGTGTGTGACTTCACAGGATCTATGAGAGAGACTATCAAAGAAATCATGACAGAAATTGTGAAAGCAGTGTGGAATGAAGGATTTCAAGATAGGGATTTTGGAGCAATTCAAGAGTTAATGGACACCACACCAGAGGAATTAGTAGAGGACAATTTGATGGATGTGAGTGCTTCTGATCCAAGACCAAATGATGAGATAGAAGAAAAGTGACATGAGACAACCTAGAAGAGGTGTTCCCATTATGGGAGTTAAGGTTGTCAACACCACTGCACAGTGCCACAATGACTTTTGACTTCTTTCATGAGATGCACCTTCATGTGATATGGGCCCTGAGGATTGGTACATTGAAACTTTTTTGGAGAAATAAAAAAGTAGAAATGTGAGACAGAAATTACTGTAAAGTTACACTATGTCCCTGCCTTTCCTGCCTCCCCTTCCACCTCCTGCATATTCTGCCTCTGCCCACCTGAGACAGTCCAGACCAACCCTTCCTCTTCCTCCTCCTGTGAAGAGGATGACTTTGAAGACTTTTATGATAATCCACTTCCACTTAACCAATAGCAAGTACTTTTTCTTCTTATGATTTTTGTGATACCATTTTCTCATCTCTAGTTCACTTCATTGTAAAAATGCAATATATAATACATCGAATGTACAATGTATGTGTCAATCCACTACGTTATTGGTAATTCTTCTGGTCAACAATAGACTATTAATAGTCAAGGTTTATTTTTGTTTGTTTTATTTTGTTTTTTTATTGAGACAGAGTCTCACTCTGTTGCCCAAAATAGAGTTCCCTGGCCTCAAACTAGCTCACAGTAACTTCCACTCCTGGGCTCAAGCAATCCTCCTGCCAAGAGAATAAAAAATTATACATGGATTTTTGACTGTGCAGTGATGTTGGTAACCTTAACTCCCATGTTGTTTGACGGTTGACTGTATTTGTGTTTATGTTTGTCTTTGTGTTTGTGAGTGTGTGTTTTGACCCTAGTGGTTCCTCATACCTGATCAGATCTTGGTTTCACTGTCCAGCATCTATCAGCTCTCCAATTATTCCTATGTGGATCTTTAAAAGTAAATTTTCCCAATTTTCCAATGCAACAACTTTGTTTAAAATTCAAGAAATGCTTACAGATAAAAAAGGATTTGCAGCAAAGATTTTTACTCTGTAAGTAGGGTAGATTCCAGATTTCTCACATGGGTAGATGGATATATGTAGAAAATGATGGGAAAGTTGGCTGTCATCTGGCTCAAGGAGGATGAAAATCAACACATAATCTCTTACAGCAAAGGAATTTAAATAAAAACTGCACAGTGTATATTTCTTCACCATTGGTCTACTTTGGGATAAAAGAACATTTATCCAGGTAAAAAATAGAGCAACTGCAAAAATCGTAGGCAACCCACACAATTTATTAAAGTACAAATATATATTGTGCTCATACCAGTGCTTGATTCTTCCTAGGTACATTTTTTAATTGAATGATAATGAAGTAATGGTGAGAATTTTTGTGCAACTGAAAAATTAAGGTGTAGGATAAACACAAATCCATGTGACCAGCTCAAGACAAATTTGATATGAAGGTTTAAAAATTCAAGTTTCTTTGTGAGGTTTGCAACTCCTGATACGCTTTTCCTTCATCCCAAGTCTAACTTACTTTTAATTTCAAATTCTTTCCACAACGTACAGAGCATTTTGGGTGTGAAGATTACCAGACAATGACCTAAAAAAAATAACAAAATACAGCCACTAAGTTTAATCTGTTTCCACTGCAGAAATTCAAGGGCAATCTTCTTCAAATCAGCATTTGAAAATTCTACAGCTTATTTGTTTCAAACTGCTGTTAATGAGTAAGAGATGTAATTCCCTAAGACCATGGCTGAGGCCAACAGCCGCAATCACAGCACGAGGGACAGCCTATGTGACTGTGCCCCAGGGAGCAACTGCCACAGCTACTCTGCAAGGAATAGGAGCCACAAGCATGTACAGAAAGTCCAGAAGCTCCAGACCACCCTGAAACCCGTCGTGTGTACCTATTAATGGAACTTGGTTATTTTCATTTGTATGGAGTAATAATTCTGACTTTTTTTCCTTGACCTATATTAGGGTCCAGAGCTTCCAGGGGTATGAAAATATAGGTTTCCATGGGCAATTTCTATAGCCTTGACAAGGTGTAACTACTCAAAGCCTTTCTTTTTTCCATAGTTCATTATCTCACAGAAAAGACCTATACCCTAGCTGCACTCCTTTGAACTAACATAACATATATTTATATCACTTATGTGCCTTTAAATAACACATGATACTTTGGGATATATACATATTATCTCTCCTACTTATGTACTAAGTACCTTAGAAGTAAATCATTCATCTTTTCCTACCACACAAAGTGGTAGATGAAGTCATGTCTACTGATTATTAGACTTTGGTACCAATTTACTACTGGCCTCAGAACTGTAACTGTCTGCTACTGATAGCAGCATGGGTAGCATGGCCTTAGGTTGTCTGGAGTATTTGTTGGTACCTGTGTTAGCTTTCCAATCTCTACAATTATATACAGAGGTACATACATCTCTTACCCTCAATGAATGTTCTAAGAGCCCTCATTGGATGCCTGAAACTTCAGATACTATCTAACCTTAGACTGTGTGCACTGTTATTTTCTTGTACATACATATGATGAGAATGTTTAATTTATAAATTAGGCCCAGTAAGATATTAACATAATAATAATAAAATAGAACAAATATAACAATATGCCAGTAGCATCATTACTCTGAAGCTTTGGGCCATTCTGAAGTAAAATAAGGGTTCCTTGAACACAAGCACTGAGATCCTTCGACAATCAATTTGATAATCAAGACAGCTGCTAAGTGACTAACAGGTGGGAAGCACAGACAGCACGGACGTGCTGGACAAAGGAAAGATCATGTCCTGGGCAGGACAGCGCCAGACATAGTGAGATTTCATCACACTACACAGGATGGGGTACAATTAAACTTTATGAATTGGTTACTTCTGGAATTTTCTATTTAATATTCTCATACCACAGTTGATTGCAGGCAATTAAAACTGTGGAAGGTGAAAGTGGGGGAGGAGGCTACTGTATTACATTTATATTACATCTTACATATGTACATATGCATATATTTATATTACATGTAACATATCATCTTTCCTAATGTATCTTTATTCTTTTATGGCCAGCTTCTATAACTCTCCCTAGCACACAGATGATAACGGATTTTTTAATTAAATAATTAATTTACTTGAAACTAACAAGAGCCAAAGGAAGATAGATCAACGTTGTTACTAACTCAGAAGTCAACCGAGTTTGAACTTTCAGATATTTTCCAAAAATAAAGGAATGCCATCTTTTCCTGATTAACTTCTACCTATTTCTTCTACTTCTTAAAATATCAATGCATTCAGGTAGTGAACATTAAAGGTTCTCACATCTATGAATACTAAACCACTATTCTCTTATTTTTTTATTCCAAACACTTCACACATAAGGATATTCAGTTATGTTTCTAGATTCAAAGTGAAAAAATTTGACCATTGATGTAATTTTTATATGAGGCTATGTTCTTAATCATATCAAATTCTGTTTTCAAGTGCTAGAGATTTTTGCCAATGAAAGTAACTTTTTTCTTTGTGTAATCAAACCCCTGTTGTGATTTTATTACCTTTGGCAACCATGTCAGCCAGTTTCCATAGTTAAGTTTGCCAAAGATATCTTTGAAAAATATTTTATTTAAATATAAGCCCTATTTCAAAATGACTTTGTAGGCTAAGATTTCATTGAATATAGCATTCCTGATATCCTGAAGAAAAAAATCTAATTGATAGAAGAGTCAATGGCAAATTTAGTTTCTATTTCAAATTTTAAATTCTGCTGTCCATTTATATTTTCATTCATTCACTTATTCATTCATATATTACTGAGCTTTGTTGTGTTCACAACATCCTGCCTGTGTTTACTGTAAGGTATACAAATAGTAATAAAGACATATGCATTGTTTTAATGTCATTCATGGTTTAGAATGAGAATTAGGCACCCACAATTATTTCTTGTACAATATATATACAACAACTGTTGTTATATTATTAACCTTCCTTATGTTAATAGTTGGCACAGCCAAGATTCAAAACCAGCAGATCTGCTGTCTGCCTAGAGTCTGCAAGCTGAGACATTTTACTATATTGAGGATGGTAATAACTTTAGTATAGTAATTGGAACTGTGTGGCTAAGTTCCAACTTGGTGTCTATGGAAATGAGGATGTCAGTGAGACAAATGGGGAACTCATAAAGAAAAAGTAATCCGGAAAGTAAAAAGAATAAAGTGTTTTTGAATATACACTATTTACTTTAGTCAGATAACAAACACACAGGTATTTGTAAGACAAAGAATACAGAAAGTTAGAGCAGGAGGTACAACCTCCAAAATAGGACCAAACCCAGTGCTATGATTTGCCAAGACATCAGAATCATTCTAGCATCACCTGGAAATGTGCACCCTGCTCCAACTGTCACTTCGTTAACGTTGAGAAGAGAATTTAGTTAATTTACAGGATGACTAGATTACCAATTAAGAAATGACCTAAATGGAAATAAGATTTAATCAAACACAACCATTAGTTATGCTTGTGGAGTAAAACAAATAACCCAACAAACAAAAGGCAATGCTTATTAGTGAAGTGCTTAGAATCTCATAATTACATGATTACAACTTTTCATTGACCATTACAATAATCAATTATATTGAGTGAAATTTCCCCCCAACTTATAGTCGACAGGTAAAAATAAAAAAGTGATTTTTTGAGGTCCCACCAATTCTCCAATATAAAAAAAAAAGGAGGGAAGATATATTGTAAGATATATATTGTGCTTTTCATTTTTTCGTATCAATGACCGGTGAAGTTTTTTCTGGTATAATGTAAGTGTCTTTGCTCAGTGAGTTTACATACTTTACCCAGGTCCCAACTGATTTAATTTGCCTAAGTGAATACAATCCTAACAGCACAAAATAGATCAAATGGAGAGCACCTCATTAGTAAATGTTTGTTCTATTGGAGTATTTGATATATTGAAAGTATAATTCAGGAATTTGCCAAAGCACAATATGGCTGAGCTCATAAAACAGTCCTTTCTCAGCACCATAAGACAAATCACTCTCTTTAGTTTCCCCAGTGACAAGTGAAATGAACATGAATCATTTAAATGGGAAGGAATTAAGAAATTAATGTTTTGAAGAACAGAAAAGGAATTTAACCTATTTAAAAGAATCTCAAACTGGAGTGTTGGGGATTTGAGGCTCTTGGTTATGACAGGGAAAATCTGGATTGAAAGAAAACTTTGTGGAAGTGGGGGAAAGAAGCAAAGACCTTGATTGCTTTAAAAAGATAAGGAAATAGAGGTGAGGTAAGAGAATTGCTTAAGCTCAAGAGTTTGAGGTTACTGTGAGCTGTGATGCCATAGCACTCTACCATGAGGTAGACTCTCTCTCAAAAAAAGATAAGAAAGTAAATGTTTCTTGCTGTGCAACAGTATTCTAGGTGGCAGGGTAGGATACACATGCAATGAGATGGCATCAGGGGGTGAATTTGAGTGTAACTTTCCCTTTCCAGGCCACCTTAGAGAGGTCATGTCACTTCTACCCCATGTGAATGTTATAACCTTCAAAGTCCTCTTTGAATTCTATCTAATATTACTTCACAAATATAAGTTGTCAAAGAACATTTTACTCCACTCTTGAGAGACTAATGAAGAGGAACCAAGTTGAGGAATTTTCCATTATCTTGGAGAAATCTCAGAAAGATTGAAGAAATCGATTGCCTTTGATTTTTTTTCCCTCCCTATAAACACTAGACCCTTTACAATCTTGAGGCTTTTCCTCTGCAGTACAACGTGAAATCTGCATAGAACACAGACATAATTGTCAGAGTTGAGATCTGATGGATTCTCTTCCTGAGAAAACTCTATCCAAGCTCTTCTGAGACTTCCTCTTGACTAAGCCTCAACCTTGGCCTTGACCTATAAACACTTAGATAAACACCAACACAGTTTCAACAGCTCAGGGCCACAACCTTAGGAGGACGCCAGCCTCCTTAAAGCACCTGCCTGAGAAAACTCAAGGCGACCAAAAGAATTTACTACTTGTTCCAACCAACACATGAAGATAGAGCCCCCATCTCTGTTGGAGGGTAGGAGCCTAACATCTATAAGGGCCTCTTAGGCCCAGGTGAGTTTCACATGCTCCAATCCCCCATTCTTAATTTTTATAATGTTTCACTTCCTTGGCTCCATGGATCCCCATTCATTCCTCTCTCTACTCCTTCCTTCTCCCTTTTAAACTTCCAGTCACCTCTGCACAAATCAAAGTTGAGTTCAGTTTAAGCTAGACTTTTTTTCCGTATAGCAATAGCATAGTTCTACTAAAATCTGTCTTTACTACTGTAACTAGTGTCTGGCTTTGTTTATCTTTGACAGACCTTGATTGATGACTTCATTCTGAGACTTTTATAGCACTTAGTATAATCATGGAAACCATACCTACTTCTTCAAGAGTTAACTACTTTTTACGAACATCACAGTAGAGTCCCAATCAATAGTCAGAAAAGTACGGGAATTAAAGATACAATTTCCTTTCTATTTTTTTCTATATTAATGATTTCATGCTCATTAGTGCTTTTCAAGGAAATAACCAAAATGTTTCACTAAACCTAAAAAAACATGGAAAATAGCTTCCATCAGAAGATGGTGCTTTTCCACGTGGCAAAATAGAAATTGTAGAGGAATGTCCATCAGACTAAGGGGGTAAAACCAATAACATTTCTTGTAATTTGCCATGAGCCAGGCCCTGTCCCAAGGTTATATATATATATGTAAAAGATGTATATCTTCTCACTAATCTTTTAACATCTCTAAAGAAGAAGTGAACACTAATCCTACTTTGCAAGTTAAAAGAAAACCATCTTCCATTTGCAGAGCTTGAATAACATTCCAGTGTCTATACACTGGTATGTAACAAAGAGGAGCAAGGGTTTCATAAGCCTGCAGCTGTCTGACTCCAAAGCATTTCTTTAGGACCAACTCATCCTGCCACTGTGACCCAGCACAAAACATTTATGTGTTTATATTCTTAAAGCAGGGTCTTTGATTCTTTCCACTATATTCACAAAAGTTTGCTTTTTTTTTCCAATATATATATTCCTTGCCAGAAATTAGAACCTCAAAATCACAATAGTTCAATCTGAGACAAGTCAGATCCCATTTTTGTTCTCTAAAATGCTAATGTTTTAGTTTCCTTCTATTTTAAATGATTAGTGTTCATTTTCAGTTGCCACTAGGAAATCTGGAGAGACTGATTTGTCTAATTCTGTTGAGTAGGGAAAGTCACTGGAGAGGGTATAGGGACAGGGATGTGGTGACAAAGGGAAAAGTTAGATAGAGAGGGTGGGGCTGTGGTGCTGGGCTGCGAAGGAGAACTGGGACTTCGCCAGAGGGTCAACACAGACATTAGCAGTCAGTATGGGAACCCCTAAGAGCAGAAGCCCTGTCATCAGAGACTGGCAGGTACAGTTGCAGAGAAATATGGATTCTTCATGCTTCATGGGAATAAATCTTGGTAGTACCCAAGAAAAAGTCCATGGGAGAATTGAAAGAAGATAGGATTAAGAGTCAACCTATGAAGAGGAGGGATTTCAGGGCTGGTGACCCACTTTCTGGGATGCCAGTTTTATGATCATTTTTCATGAGGCCAGAGTAGGTCTGAGAAAATCCAGATAATTTTCAGTGTTAAGTTTGTATTTTGGGATCCCTAAGACAATCACTTTCAGGCCTGGGGTCCACTGTGTTGAGCCTCTCCTTGTTTGTGACTTGAGCATCCTCTGGATTAGTTGAAGTCTGTAAGCCTTGGATACAAAGCCTGTTGGCAGACGCGATTCAATTGTAATGCAGAGGGTTGAGTATAGGTATCAATTCCATGATCGAAATGTAAGAATAAAATCTGCTTTAAGTTACATATTTCAAAATGATTGATAGTTCATTGGTAGCAGGTGGAGGGGGCAGGGTTCGTGGTCCTGAAGACCTACACCAATTGGCTTCATAGGAAGATAGCCACACACATCCCTGGTCCATGCAGCTTTCTTGCACCTGTTGCAACCCAGGGGTGGAAGTATTATCCTCCTCTCCCCTCCTCTAAAACAGGAAGGAAGGATCCATTTTCCTTGAGAGCCTATTGGCTGCCACAGCTGCAATATCTTCAGGGCATGTACCTAGACGAGTGGGTAACTACAGCCCTCCGGTTTTACTGGGGATCCTGTTTTACTAGGGATCACCCCAACCTGCCCTCTGGTCTGAGTAGGACAGCAGCTGACAGTAGTCTTAGATTTTATTCTAATCATACCATATGTGTTTGTGATCTTGATGTAAAGACTCACTCAGTTAGACAAAAGAACCTGCTCCTAGTCCCAGAAACTTAGAGATGAATTTATATAGCACAAGATAATAATGCATATATAACACCTGGCACAGTAATCTGAGTTATTAGGTTTTATTTATTTATTTATTTTCAAATTTAAAAAAGAGCTAGCTGTATTTCAACATACAAGATTTGAAGGGTATAATCTGACATACAGAAGTCTTACTGCCCCACAATTTCAGCAGTTATGGATGTGCGTATCTGACATTTAATCTGAAGGCTTTACAGTTTCATCTAAGGTAGATTCCAAAAGAAGGTTGGTTTACCTGAGTCCCAGTGATTATGCTTTATTTTTATATATCATTTACTATATTATATATATATATAGCTATAGTCCTACAAGATGTGTGCATAAATTTGTATGCTTTTTAATCAAATAGTCCATAATAACTTTGTTAAGGGAACTATAAATTCATGTGGGACTTGAAAGAAGATAGGAGTTAGGGGATAGTATTTTGAAACTATAATAGGAGTGAGGGCAAAACATAAAAGATAGCACACAAGACAATTCGCTAGACTTTTTGTAGATGAACATTAAATACCATAAATAAGGACACAAAGTTACTTCTATTTTAGTTTCTTTCCCTGTTACCAACACATTAACCTCTGTGGTGTCCCCATATCTTGGTTATTTGGCAATAGTTTTACCTACAACAGTCCAAGATCTGCCAGATATTTCTTGAGGATTCTGAAATATATTACAACCTAAAGATGTGTCAAAATGGGCTTCCTTAACGGAGAAAAATATACTAGCTTCTTTATCAGATCCTATTCATTTTTTATTGTTATGTTGTGCTCCTCTGGCAAAAAATGGGTTAATGTGATTTTTTTTCTGCTGAGCCAATTTTTCTTCATATGTTCAGCAGTGCAGCAAAAGTTAATTCATTCTAAAGCACATGGCTTTCCAACAATATTGTCAATATTATAATGTTCCTTTGCAGCTCTGGCCTAGCCAGTTTATTAGATGAAGGGAAAATACAGATGGGCTGACAAGCAGGGCTGTACTTTGTTGTAGTGGAAAAAACTATCAAAGAGCTCTTCCAAATCATTTTCTTTATTCTGATATATAGGCTTCAGCTAAAGTTCAGAAGTTAGTGCTTTTATTATTATTTGCCCACCCCTTCTCCGTTTATAGATCTTTAAAATAGGATGGAGCAATTTTTTTCCCTTCAAGATAGACAAAAAGAAAGCCTACCAATTATTTTTGTTTTGACTTCAATGAAATCTCTTTAAAAGAACAAAAAAGAGTTCAATACAATTTCTTTAGAAAATGTCCTCCTGCCAATATAGTTACATGCAAGGCAGAGAAAATGTGTGCTGTTTCCTATAATAGGAAATGAAATAGCCTAATAGTTCCTGAATAATTGATGGGGAAATACCAAAAGGGCATACATTGGGGTCTGCCTCAGCTCAGCCAGCATCTCTGGAGGTGAAGGACAGCTTGCCACAACCTGGCTGTTAGAAAACTTGTGGTGAAGTGGATGCCATCAGCAGAGGAAAGTCACTTGGAAAAACTTCCAGAAACTTCCAATTGATCGGGCTAGCTATCTCTTTTGCAACACCTTTCAAAGTACAACTCCCTGTCTTTTATGCAACACAGAATTAAATAATGTAATGGTTGATTCCAACTTAAAATAAATCATCTATTCACTTTATTTTGTATTGCATCTTGTGCTCTGGCCAAGCCCTGGATCCCTGTTGGGTAGCAAATAGATATTCTTTCCTTCTCAAAATTAAGTCAGACATCAAAGCCTTTCAAATGAGAAATGCTCTTTTTCTTTCATCTTCTTCAAGGGCCAAGCAGACTAGAAGTCTTCCACTGACAGATGCATTTGTGCTTCTATAAAAATGATCAGATGTTCTCCATGATTGCCGTAAAGAGGAAGACTGTAGGTACTTGTTTTGTATAACATGGCTGTCTACACTGGGTAGAATTAAATCATTACATGTTCCTCAATGAATACCAGGCATGATGGGGTTTAAAGTGTGTAGGCTTTGTAGCAGCCAGGTTGAAATGCAGCTCTTATTATTTATTAGTTTGGTAATATTGGACAAGATATTGGTAACATTAGACAAGATATTAGATCTCCTTGAGCTTTAATCCTAACATGCAGTTGGATCTTAAAAATAATTATAACACTTTAAAAATATTAAATAACAGAAATATAAATTGCTTTCTTCATAGTGAAGAAGGCTCCTTTTTACTTCCTACTTAAAAGAACTCAACATTGTCTCATTAACTTAAGACAGAAAATACTAAGCTTTTGTACAGTGGAAGACAGTTTTATGTTCTTGACAAAGGATGAAAAAAAGAAAATAGCAAGGAAACGTAAAAGAGAAGTGAAAGAAAATAGAAAAAGTAAAAATGAAAATGAGAAGAAGAAAAGGAAGTTACTTCTAAGCTCCAGTGAAACCTAACTCAATTCTGGGATATTTACAATAATGATGACTAAGTCTTTTAATATATGCCACTGTGAAGCCAAAATTCAAATACAACAACATTCAATTTAGAAAGTAGGGAAATGCTACAATCTGGATAGGTATATACCAAGTTATCTCAAGAAAATTTATTTTCACATATAAAATTTGAATAAATCTATTTTAATGAGGGCTTCAATTGTCCTTTCCTAGATTAAACCATATGTAATTTAAAGAATTTCAATATATTTCATTTTAAAAACATTTTTTAAATCTCTATAAGGCAATTCCCTAAGGTATCACACACTTTCCGGGCACCCACAAATGAAGTGTGATTCAAATTAATCTTCAAGTTGTTCAAATAAGGAACTATAGCTGAAAGTATCACAGTTTGAAGAGATATGGGTATTTTAAAAGTTACTTATATCTTTGAGATAAGCTTGACAAAATGAACTAAAAAATGAAATTTGAATGAACAGATTTAGATTAACCACTGAACTCCTCTAATCCTGAGGGCAAGTCAGGATTATTGAGAAGATAAATTTCACTTGTTCAAATCTGGTGGTTGCTATAAGCAACCTTCCTGAAAGTGGTGCTCAAGAAAATGGTATTATTCTTGTTCATAATACTATTTGGGACTACTTGATTTGAATTAACTTCTAACTGACCCTACAGCCATTGCCATTTCTCTCCCCTCTCCCTCCAACCCTCAGGTTTTATTCTAATTCCATAATCAGAATATTCAGTGATCACTTCTTCAATTTGAAAATGCTTTTTCTAAAGTGCTGACATTCAGGAAATAATTACCACTACCTCCAATTTCTCCATTGGAGAAATTGTTGTGGTGGAGGAATCCTTCTGACTTGGGCATCAGAACACTTAGTTCTAGCCCTACCCAACCTTCAGAGGTATGTAATTTAACCTGTCTGGCTCTCATCTCAGAGTCAAGAAGTTGACCAGTACAACTCCAAGGTCCCTTCCTGCTCAATCATCCTATGATTCTATAATGTACTTGCTAAGTGGTTTGCCTTATCGCACAATTACTCAGTGGTCCTCTTGAACTGGAAGTGGATGATCACTTGTCAAGGGCATTGTAAAGGGTGTTCCTAAATTAGCCAGAGGTCTTATTAGAACCTGTGAAGTCCCTTGTAACTCTGATCTGTTTTGGCATCTGAGTCAGCTGACTCTTGGCCCAGTGCACTATCCACCAAAAGGACATTACCTCCTCTTGGAAGCAGCCAATTTCTAGGTCATTAATAGAGAAATTGTAAGCATTAAAAGCAGGCTGTGTGAGTGAATGATAAATATAAACCATTATCAACTTGTTCTCATACTAAAATAATTGCATACAGGAATTCTTTTCGTCTCATTGTAAAATAATTCTTGCCATGAGAAATAAGGAAAAGAAAACAGAGGCATCATTTTGGTGCCCTCAAGTGGGGAACTATGATGGCTGCAGTCAAATTACACCTTTCTGAGACATTCTGGGGCATTCTGCTGCCGCTTGAATGGGATCGTTGACCCTCTTAAACTGTCCATATCTATTTTTGTTCTACAGGATTTTTAGTCTAGGCCTAAAGAGCCTGCAGTTATCTACGAAGAGAGAGACCATTGTGAATATCTCCAGGGGTCTTGTTTCTTTTCAAGGATTCCATTTGTCTTGGATATGTTCCAGAATCCAAGCTGTTTTGAAGGGCAGGCCTTCAGATATCCACCTGCATCTATTTGTATTAAGGGTCTTAGAATGATTTAGTTCTCGTCACACTCAGAGTAATGGGCAAATGGAATAATTCTCTCCTGGAAGATTTAAATCTCCATCCACACCCTGCACAACTTGCATTCCAGAGGTGGAGATTCTTGACTACAGCTATCTGAAAAAATCTGGGGCTTTGTTTTGGTAGCAAATTTGTTAGCATTGGAGAATGTTGGTTGTACACACAGGTGCTCTGGTGTCATTTATCGCAACAGGTAATGACCAGAAATAGTTGTCACTGAATGGTTAACTATAGCCCCTTTGACTAAGAGGGTTTTATTTAAGAATGAGGAGTGCCTGTCCATGCCTTTTTCTAATGACACTCTTAGTATTTTTTTTTTTTTTGAGACAGAGCCTCAAGCTGTCACCCTGGATAGAGTGCTGAGGCATCACAGCTCACAGCAACCTCCAATTCCTGGGCTCAAGTTAGTCTCTTGCCTCCGCCTCCCAAGTAGCTGGGACCACAGGTGCCCGCCACAACACCCGGCCATTTTTTGGTTGCAGCCATCGTTGTTTGGCGGGCCCGGGCTGGATTCAAACCCACCAGCTCCGGTGTATGTGGCTGGTGCCTTAGCCCACTGAGCCACAGGCGCCGAGCCCACTCTTAGTATTTTTGACCTTCCTCTGAAAAAGTGTCCAGCAATTAATGTCTGCGTACCTTACTTTAAACACATTTTTTTAATTTCACAAGGCACCATTCTGAACTAAAATGTTCTGGGAAGGCTTTATGGAACTGGATAGATGTAAAGTAAGAGAAGAGAATGGAGGTAAAATATAGAAGGAATTTCTAAATTTGGGTAACATACAAGCAACTATTCCATGACAAGGTGGAAGAGTTGTTTTTCACTGGGGAAAATCAGTGACATTTGTTAAAGCAAAATATTAGAAACTATAAATAATTGAACATGATAGCTGAAATGAAAGTAGGAGCCATGGGCAACAAACCAAAAATTCAGGTTTTGATTTCTTAGGCTATTCACACTCACAATTTCCTCAGGCCTGAGATGAACATAGTCAGTACGTATTCCTCTCCATCGGCATTTCTTCTTGGATCCATGACAGCTATCACTAAACAATTATTATTCTCTCTCCTACCAAACCTTAGTGGGATTGCAGGATTTTTCTTAATTCTTGGCTCAAGACAGAAATTACTATTTTTTAGTATTGATTCACAAGATAAAACCAGCTGGTCACTCTTACTACTCTAGACAATGGCCAATGTATTTTAATGCATGGTGAAAAATCAGTTGGGAAGACAGTCATTGGGAAGATGGTCACCATTTAGAGGCTCACTGTTCTAATCTAGAGGTGAGATGTTGGGCTTTTCTTATTTCAACCCACAGACATTCACTGAGTGCCTACGTCGGTTAACTAAAGTAGTCAGGGCTATAACCTAGCAGGAAGTAGGATAATGTCAGCGAATAGATTAATCCAGTGCTTGTGTTTTAAGGGCTTGGGAAGATCATAATGACAAAAGCGGAAATTCAGGGGAAGAACTGATCTGGAAGGAAAAGAAGTTTAATCTATGTTGGGAGTAAATGAGGTTTCCTTGGGAGATTCTGTACACATAGAAAATCTAATGGATCCAATTTAATTATAAAAATACACACTTGAGGAGGCAGTAAAATAATAGCCATCTCATGAAGATGACAGAAAATTGCTGTTCAGAGAACTGGAAAAACGCTAACAATGGTCTAGAACTCCAGGAAGCAAAATAGGAGTATTCCAAAAAGAAAATTGCAATCCACAGTGGGCACAGGCTATTGGGATGGGATTAATTGTGTTTTAACAATTAGAAAACCATTGGTGACATGAAAAAAATTTAAAAGAAGAAAAGGTATACTTAGCTGACAAGGGTGTAATGAAAACACAAGCACTAGAGAAATTAGAGGAAATGAGTAGTGCCGCACATCAAAAGATCTGGCAACAAAAGGAAACAAGGAACTAAATGGCAGCCAAAGGGGGCATCAAAGGATAAGGATCCCTGATAAGTTGAAGGACAGTGGAAAGCCAGTGCAGGAGAAAGACTGAAGACGTTGGCAAGAGGATGATAGAGGGAAGGCCTGAGATGGTAGGAGAAGGTGAGCTGAGGAAACTAAGTGGAAATGTTGGCGAAAGAGAAAGGGTGTAGAGATAAAAATGCCCCCCCAAAGCAAATACTGAAAGAGAAGGAAATATTGAAATATTTCTATCTCATATTCTTAGAAAAATAAGGAATATACTAATTTGCAGAGAGGAAAGTATGGCATGGAATGCAATCAAGTATTAGAGTCCAGTTGGGTTAGGGTTAGGTATTTACCAAATACTTCTTGTGTGCTTATTATGGGTCAGACAAAATGTTAGGCGCTGGTGATTCAATAACAAATGAAACTGATATTGTCTCTGCCTTCAAAAATATTATGTTTTAGAAAGGTAGATGTTGGCTCAGAGCCTCGCACAGTGGTTATAGCACCAGCCACATACACTGAGGGTGGTGGGTTCGAGCCCAGCCTGGGCCAGCTAAATAATGACAACTGCAACAAAAAATAGCCAGCGTTCTGGCAGGTACCTATAGTCTCAGCTACTTGGGAGGCTGAGGCAAGGGAATAGCTTAAGGCCAAAAGTTTGAGATTGCTGTGAGCTGTGACGCCACAGCGCTCTACCAAGGATGACATAGTGAGACTGTGTCCCCCCCCCCAAAAAAGTAAATGTTTTCAAAAACAAATAAAATTACAAATAAAATAATTGAAAGTTACAACAGGTACTACAGAGATTAGTAGGGGCTAGATTACATATTAATAGGTACTACATAGAACAACAAGAGCTAGATCATGTACTAATAGGTACTATAGACATTAGCAGGGACTAGATCACAGAATAACAGGTACTACGGAGATAAGCAGGGACCAGATCACATAATAATAGGTACTTTTCCTGAGAAAGATTGAGACCCCCCATCTCTACTAAAGAAATGAAAAAATTAGCCAGGCATTGCGGCAGGTGCCTGTAGTCCCTGCTACTTGGGAGACTGAAGCAAGAGGATGGCTGGAACCCAGGAGACTGAGGTTGCTGTGAACTATGACGATGCCACAGCACTCTACCCAAGGCAACAGACAGAGACTCTGTCTCAAAATAAACAAACACACAAATAATATGTACTGTGGAGAATAGCAGGGACTAGATCACATGGGTATTTGCATGCAGTGACAAAAGTTTGGCTGTTATGCTAGGTTCGGTGGAAAGCCACTTAAGGGTTTCAGTGTGAAAATGATATGATACACTGCTGAAGAACTGCTCTGTTTTCAATAACTTTTCAAGGGCCTCTATTTTTACTTATTTTTTTTGTCATCTTTACTTTTATTATTCTTATGTTTCTTCATTTTATTCAAATCCAAAGAGTTAATGGGGTTTAAACCAGAAACCTGGGAGAGACGAGGTTAACAGGCTAGTGAAGAGATCCGGAAGAAACTGAGACGCATGAGGTTTGAGATGTGTGTGAGGGCAACATGTAGAGACAGCAAGCATGCAGTTCCCCGTGGAAAGGAGGAGTTCAGAGGCCAGGTCTGAACAGAAGACGTAAATAAGGGAGGGGTATGCATGAGCCAAAGGATAGGGCTGAGATCGCCATGACAGAGTCTAGAGAAAGGAGGGGAAAGGCCCACGGCCTGTGCCTGGGACATTGATCGTAGCAACTGATGACTAAGCAGCTTGGGTCTGCATCCAGACTACGCGAGACAGAGTCTGGTCTCACCCTCAGCATCCTCATCAGAAAGTGGAAATAATCCTAGTTGCCAATTTTTAGAGTTGTGGTAAGGACTAGCATTGCTGTGTGTGAAATGCTCGGAACAGTGCCTGGTTTATATGAAAAGTTCAATCAACAAACTGTCCTTTGGGTTATTATCTGGAGATGAAGGAGGGGAGGAAGAGATCATAAAGGAGATGGAATACCCCTGAAACTATTTACAGGACAAACGGAGTCAGAATTAGCAATAATTCTTAGCCTGGATACCTCGACATTGCGAGGATGTGGCTAGCGATCGCAGAGTGGACGATTTTATCCTACTTGGATCTTATGAAATGTAAACACTAAATTTTTCAGGGTCAGAGAAAAAAAATCACTTATCTATTACACAATGATTGATCAGCTACTGTGTGCCAACCACTTGATTACACCTGGGAACAGAAGAAAGTTCCCTACTTCGGGTGTTTATAATCTCATAAGGCAGACAGGGCAGAAATGTGTCCTTGGAGTCTTTTTTCATGGCTAGATTTAAATTACTATCAAGACCATGACAAGTCTACCTAATTTGGTTTTGTATAAAAGGAAGAAATACAAGACTAATAAAAGTGAAGATGACAAAAGAATAGGAAAAGGTAGGGGCCCTTGAAAATGTACTGCGAAAATAGAGCTGCCCTTTTAACAGAGAACTAATAAAAGCAAAACTACAACATTAACAAAAAAGAGATTTTTCACATCCTATAGTTGCCAATTTCATTTAAGATTTTACCCCTACTCTATATCCAACCATAATGGCTTGTATCTAGCTATTATAACCAATCCCAATACCTTGAGATGTTTTTTGTGCTATAAAGAATCTTCCTGCATTATTAGAGTAAATTAGTTAGCAAAAGAATGAGATATTAGTCCTATAAAGCTCACATGATTTTGATTACAAGAAACAAGTAAATTGGAATTCTTGCCCTTTCAGAGCTGAATGTCAGAAAAGTGGACAGCTTTATATTTCCCTCAGTAGCGAAGAAATATTTTGTTCTTAAAATTCGATCCCTCAAAGTACTACTGGTGTATCGTTCCTGAAAACAACTGAAAATGGCATGGCTGCTGTGAGGTTGCATGATCTGGGTCCGAAAATCATATGGCCACCTCTCAGGAAAACACTATCTCATCATTAAATGCTCCATGTTGATATGAATTTTCTTCAGGAATTTGATAAACATGGACTTCCTTTTTTCTTTCAGTTGGCAGACAAGGCGGCCAGAGAGAGGGAAAGAGTTCACACCCTTTCCTTGTCCAAGGCCACTACTGATGGGGGTTTGCGGTCAGAGTGCAGTCTTTGGATGCCCCAGTGCATCAGCACAGGCATTGCTGCTCCCAGTTCATCTAATCAAAGTCAATTTGGCTGTGCTTTTAGATTTCTTGACTTATGAAAACTGAAGACGACTGCATTTTCTGCTTTGTCTTAGAGCAGTTCATGACCATTAACATTAAAATGCTACTTTTTTCTTAATTAGACAAAGTCTCACTCTGTCCCCTTGGGTAGAGTGCTGTGGCATCATCACAGCTCACAGCAAACTCAAACTCTAGGGTTCAAGCATTACTCTTGCCTCAGCTTCCTTAACACCCGGGACTATAGATGCCTGGTGTAATGCCCAGCTGGTTTTTCTATTTTTAATAGAGATGGAGTCTTGCTCTTGCTCAGGCTGGTCTCGAACTCCTGAGCTCAAGCAATCCACTTGCTTTGGCCTCTCTGCATGAGTCACTGCACTTGGCCTAAAATGTTACATTTAACTGAGGCCTCTACACTCTAGGCTCAGGTCTAAGTGTTCAGGTACATCCTTTCATTAAGCTCTCACAACAAGCCTCTGGAGTTAACCTCAGGCTAACTCTGGAGTTAACCAGAGGTTAACCTCACTTTTTTTTTGGCCAGGACTGAGTTTGAACCCACCACCTCCAGTATTGGGGTTGGCATCCCACTCCTTTGAGCTACAAGCACTGCCTATTAAACTCTCTTTTGAAATCTGGCACTTGGAATAGTGTTTCACTTAGGTCCCACAGGTAGTGAATGTAGAGTTAAGATTTGAACCCAAGAAGTCTGGCACTAGAAGGCCACTGCAGATTAGGTGAATTATCTCACTGGTCAGATGTGCATGCTAATACACTGCATTCACCTCTCTGAGCTCAAACTAAAATAAACAAATGTCATCAAAAATCTTTGAAGAATAATTGACAATACATATTTACAGTTATGATACACAACAATGCTGTAGACAGAAGTGCAAGAAGATCATGCGAGGCTTTTCAGAGTCAGCAAATAGGACCAGATTATGAGTCTGGGGCTGAAAGAGGTGCAGTCACCCAGAGGTGGCATTTCTCCGGGTGACTCAGGGCGACAGAGTCAGCCTCCCTGAATTCAGATCCCGGCCTCCTCACTCACTGTCTGACCTGGAACAGGTGATTTACATGTTCTGTGCCTTAGTCTCCCCAACTGTAAAAAGGCTGCTCTACTAAAGAGTGAAAGTGCAAAGTAGGTTCTGCTAGAGCTTTAGGCATCTGCTCGGTTCAACTGCAGCATCTCCATTGTTCCTCAATTTCTCTTAGTTTAGAACAGTAATGTTAAATTCTATCAGTCGTCTACAGGGACCCTTTCAGGTTATTCATTCTATTAACTTTAATTGAATTCCCTTCATTTGTGTGGGAGCTGGTAAGTGGTAAGGGGTGGAGAAAGGATGCAAAAGTAAATAAAACTTGGATCTTGAGCCCTCAACCTTATCTACAGTTTACAACTTGGGGTGGGTGGGTGTGAGTTCTCTGCCTTATGGGGGTGGGGAATGGAAATGGGCAGAGACATATTGAGCTTTCAGAATACTGGGGGACCCCATTGACATTCAAGACAGCAAAGCAACCTCCAACATTAGAGAGAATTCTGCACAGCAAAAGGTAGTCCTATCCAAAATATCAGCAGTTGCTTGAGTTCAGGAGTTCAAGATCAGCCTGAGTCAGAGCAAGACTCTATGTCTAAAAAAATAGCCAAGCATTGTGGGGGGTGCCTGTAGTCCCAGCTACTTGGGAAGCTGAGGCAAGAGGATTGCTTGCACCCTAAAGTTTGAGGTTGCTGTCAGTTATGATGCCATAGCACTCTACCGAGGGTGACCAAGTGACACTCTGTCTCAAAAAAAAAAAAAATGGCAGCAGTGTCCACTTTGAGAAACACCAAAATGAACTATGCAATAAACTATAGGACACAGGTTCAACATGACACAGCATTGGAGATTTACAAATAAAATGCCAGGAAATTCAGAGAGCGGTGGTAACTACTCACTATGTGACCTTGGAAAGGCTTCACACAGCAACCTGATTAAGCAGAGTCTAGAAGAATGGACAAGATTTTAATATGCAAGAAGGAGAGAGGGGAAGAATTTTTGGATTTCTGACAGTGCCTCATGACTAGGTCAATCAGCTAATTTATCTTTCAAAGTAGGTCACTTTTAAGAATGGAGACTATTAATAATTAGCAATCAGGGCAACAAGTACAAATTGAAACTGCCTAACCAAACTGAGAGGCATAGTCATCTACTTACAACTCAAGCGAATGACAAGGAAAGAAATCCTTCTTTTACCAGATGAAAATTAAGGCATTAGCATGATGTAGGGCTCATTCAGGGAGATATGGCCCCAGGCATGGTGACTCACATCTGTAATCCCAGCACTTTGGGTGGCTGAGGTACAGGATCACTTCAGTCCAGAAGTTCAAGACCAGCCTGAGAAATACAGCAAATCCCATATCGACATAAAAGAGAAAACTTAGTCAGATGTGCTAGTGTGTACCTGTAGTTGCAGCCACTTAGGAGGCTGAGGCAGGAGAATCGCTTGATCCCAGGAGTTTGAGGTTACAGTGAGCTCTGATAATGCCTTGCACTCTAGCCCAGGAAACAGAGCAAGACCCTGTCACCCAAAAATGGGGGGAGGGAGATAGCACCAAGATGAGAATTTGATAGTTTCCACAAGTGTGAGAATCACTGAGACAGGTGTCCTAAGATACTGGTGCTGATTTCAGTTTGCCAATACCAAGAGAAGGTGTTTGGCAATTCCTGTAACCCTTCTAGGCAACGTTCTTTCACCTGTAAAAGAGATGGATAGGAATACGCAATCTCTGAAATCCTCTACAGCCTAGTCAGAAGCTATTAAGATTTTTCTTGCCAAGATAGTCAAAGGCTTATCAAGCCATTTTTCTCTGCCCTGCATCAACTAACTCTTTTCCTTGACTCTTTAAGGTCTTTTCTGGTAACCAATAGATGCTTTTTTACTATAGTGTAATAAGAGCATCTCTGGAAAATAAAAAGTATGCCTACAAAATTATACACTAAAAGTATTTGGAGAATAGGGAAGACAGTCAAATCTATGCAGTTTTATAACCAAAGCACTAAGAAAAGCAAATTTATTTCTAACTCATGAAAAGAAACATGGTGAATTTCTAATTTAAAATAATACTACACCAGATATAAGACTTTACCTTTAAATAAAGGTAATAATAGCTTAACTGAAGGGGTTGTGCAGAGTAGTTAAGATAAAATGCCCCCACATCTAGGGATGCTCTTGGCCAAACAGAGCCCATGGTCAAACTGAGCAAAGCAGACGTGCTGGGGAGGCCCAGGAGCACCTGCTGCTCCCGCCCACCCTGCTGAGCTCCACGTGCTGGTGTATTTGAAGATAGACAGGTAGCATTTTGGTGGTAGAAACCACTAGTATGGATAAAAAATTGCTTACGATCTAACACAATTTCCACACCATAACAACTTGTTTCTTCTATTTACTCACCATGAGCTAATATGCCTCAGAAAAGCATGTACGCAAGTAGAAAAATTCATCTGTGCAATTCCATTTATCTTAGGGTAGGAGCATGAAACTCATCCATTCATTCATTTGTGCATTCCACATGCACTGCACACCTGCTGTGTGCATGCTGAGGCTCATGGAAAGTAAACACAGAAATCTAAGTGATAATAAATGGTTCTTTGTTCCATTAATTGCCAGTTTGGGTAATGAATTCTCAGGATAGGACGTGTAACAACCAGAGAGACGGAGATCATTTCGAGTTGGACACAGGAGCAGGAGGAGTTATCCGGACTCTCCCTGCCACATAAGTAATATTCTGAAGTAGGCTGAGGTACCTGTTTCCCTTTTTCTTGTTAAAGTCGTTCTCTCAGGAACTGATTTGTTTTGTGCAGCTTTCCATTCACATCACGATCCAATCAAACCGCAGAATATAGGAAAGATCAAAGTAGTGCCGTCTAGCCATCTACAGTAATTCATAGAATATATGAGGCATTAAAATTTTCATTCTTCATCCTTGTAAGAAAGACCATAAAGGTAACCGAAAATGATGCAGAATATGAATTCATTCCTGAGACAATGATTGTAGCACGAATAGTGAAAGGCATAAACCAACAGACCCTTTTTGCCTTGGTCTTAAGCCCATGTCATTTACACTTTTACTTTTATCCTAGATCTCTTCAGCTCTTCTCCTATCTAAATGGTACATTAAAAAAATAAATAAATAAATAAAACAGGAAACTTTTCAAGTATTGGCTCTCTGCATTTTTATCCAAAGCAATTTTGCAAGCATCCCCATAAACACCAGAAAAAAATTCCAAGGTTGTACCTAGAAGATGCAGAAACAATTGATTGAAAAATGACAACTTTCCCCAAATAATAAGCAAGAGAGACAGCATGTGAGTTTGCAGCACCCCACGGCCCGAGTTTTACTCTCCCTGCCCCATTTCTTTCTTTTCATTAACCATTATTATTCCAAAATATGCTTTTTAAATTCCATACACTTTTGATTAATAAAGTAAATCTTAAACTAATGATTCATCATAAATACAATGGAAGTTTCGCCAATGTTTAGAATTTTAGTCAGGAGACTTTGGGACATGAATTTTATAGTAAGAGGCAAGAGTACAAAATTGCACATTTGAACGAATGATCAAAGTAAAGTGATCAAGAAATGTATGTATAAAAGTTTTTCTTACAAAATCCTTTTCTTTCTATTAACGTACTCTTTCAAGTGAATAGGGAACTCAGGGAGAAAATATTTATGTTCAAATCATAACATTAGTTAGATATGTAATAAAAGAAAATGACCTTCTAAGAAAAAAGAACTTAGTTTGTAAGTTTTTGATTTGAATCAAAAGATTCGAAATGAAGAGAGGGATGAATCTGCTCTCCATATCTAAGCCACCTCTAGGACATGACCTCCCACACAGCAGGTGGTCTGTGCCCACTTGGTGAGTGCTGATGGTCTAAGGAGTACATACACTGGGGCCTTGGTCAATCACAGAGCCACAGCACACTGAGACCCTGGTGGGCCCCAAGAAGAAAGTTGAAGAACTTACACTTTAGGCCTCCTACATTTTTTTCCAGTGGCTTCTCATCTGTAATGGCAACTTCTCATGTGATCTGAGAGCTTGAAAAAAGTGACAGAAAGAGGCAGGAATCGACGTCAGAGAGATCCAGCTCATTTTCCAACTCCACCACTGTCTCTCCAAGCTACTTTCATCATCTATTAATGAGAATAATAAAATCTATTGTGTGGAGTCTTTTAAGAATGAGGTCAGATAACCCACATAAAACATGAAATGCAAACTGGTTCTGGAACAGACTCTGAAATAATCGTGATTCAGCCTCTGACTCCACCACTTAACTACTGTGAGACCTAGCCAGAGCTCACTTCACTTCTTGGTGCCTTCTCCCTAAAGAAAGAATAATAAAACAGTTACCTCCTAAGACATCGTTACGAGCATCCATGAAGAATGCCTAGCACTAGCACATCATGACCTTCTGGTCTGATTTTACCCAATACTTTGAAGATTTGATAGTGGCTAGACATAATAGGAGGCAGTAAGATAAAATAGGCTGTGCCAATAAACAGAGCACATCTATGTAAAAAAAGAAAACATTCCCCCCCCAAACAGAGGTCTGGTATAAATATGGGAGGTTGGGGAGCAGGAATGTGAAGTTTGAAGTGGTATCACTGATGGAGAAGATAGCAATGCTGAAGTAGGAAGATGGGGTCTACACTACTGCTCTGGAAAGATGCAAGGTGCTGGGTATGCCAGGATGGTGAGAGGTGGTCCAGGATGGAGTCCATTTTGAAGGTAATGACAACAAATTTGATAAATGAGGTAATGCAGGGTGGCCGTAAAGTTCGTGTTAAGTTGACCACAAACGTTATGGCCTGTATACAACATAAAAAAAGGAGACTCAAAAATGACGGTATGGTCATGGGCATAAATAATAGGAAGGACAGTGTTCATTTACTATGATAAGAAAGACTGTGGGAAGAGCTAGATCTGAAGAAAATCCAAAACCAGTAATTTCAAAATGTCAGTTGGACCTCCAGAGAAAAATACTAAATAAGCATTTGACTATGCAATCTTGGAATTCAGAAGCCACCTGTAGGTTGGAGATATAAGTTTGTAATTCATTGGCATATAAACCTATGAAACTAGAAGAGATCACAGAGACAGAAATGCAGAGAGAGGAAAACAATGTAAGGGCTGGACATGGGATGAGAGACAGTCAGGAATCGGCAAAGACTGAGAAGGAACTGCTTGAGAGGGGGGAGGAAACCAGGAGAAAACCTTGTCCCAGAAGCTTCGTGAAGAAAATGTTTCAAAGAGGAAGGAGCCATTAACTTGATCAAGTGATGCTAAAAATCAGTTTAAGACAAGGGCTGACTACTGACCCTTAGATGTGGCAAAACACAAGCCATTGGTGGCCTTCATGAAAGCAGATTTTGTGGAGTTGAAAGGTAGAAGTTCTGGTCTGATTGATTTCATAGTAGAATGGAATGAAGAAAGAGAAGTACAACACTCTTTACAGCAAGAGGAGCAGAGAAATAGGACTTTCAGTGGCTAGAAAATTGGCTTAAGAAGAACTATTTTTGTATAAATAATATATCAAAATGTTTGCATGTCAATGAGAATGACCCATAACAGAGAGAAAACTTTATGATGACAGTGAGAGACGAAATGTTTTTTTACTAGGAAAAATGTAGTTATTCTTAAGTAGCTGGTATTTATTTATTGAGTACTTAGTATAGTAAGGCCAAGCATTACATGTTTTGATCACAAAGCAGTGATTTATTTCATGCCAGTTTATGAGCTAGATATTACCCCCATTTACAAAGAAAAGTTTAGTCCACATTTCTGAGGTCACACAGATAATAAGCCACAGAGTAAAAAATTTCATTCATGTTTATCTGACTCAAACATGGGATGACCTCGGGTCTTCCCTCATTTCTAGACTTCCTGCAATGGTCCAGCCGGGACACAGGAAACATTTTGTAGATATTCTTTCTGCCAATCTATAAATAAAATGGTCAGTACACATACATATGTGCACACACACATGTGCATAAGTACACATGTGCAGGATTGCAGGGGAACGGAACTTTGCTGGGTAAGTGAGAAGCAGGTAAGATTAGCTCTTTTACCAGACTAGAAATTCCTCCTCTGACAGAGGTGCTAACAGAAAGAAACAAAAGGAACCATGGAGACCAGTATCTATTCCTCCACTCCTTCACAACTTCCCAAGTGAGCCCTACTTCAACCAGTGAAGACAGAAGCTTTGGAAGGACATGTTAGAAGGGAATAAAACTTAACAGAAGTCAAGGGAGGGAGGGAGGGGAGGGGAGGGGAGGAGCGGAAACCTACCTAACAGGTAGAACGAACTCTATCTGGATGACAGGCACAGTTACTACCCTGAGTCAAGCATTACTAAAGCGATCCCTGTAACCAAAACTATTTGCACCCACCAAAACTTTGAAATTAAAAAAATAAAGAAATAGCTTTCTGACAAAGGCCTTCAACTACTGGTAATATTTCTGAACATGGCAGGCAAGAAAGAGGGATTCCTGGGTTAAGGATATAACTATCACCCCCTCTGGATGCACAAGATTGGGGGTGTTCTGCTTATACACAATTTCTGCCCAAAACAGAAAACAGTGTTAGTAACAAAAACTTAGCAAAAAGATAAAACATCTTCTCCATTAATGGGAACCTGATGCCCTTCTTCTCTGCCCTACCTTATATGCCGTATCTTATAATTAGTATACCAAATAATATAACTCCTAAAATCATAGGCATTGCATTTAAACAAATAAACAGGAATATAGTTTAATTTCCAGGACATTTCCCAGCAGAATATAAAATGGATTAAAATCTTGGTGAAATCTTGACCTTCCGTTCGCTGGTCATTACATTCTGCAAACACAGAGAATCCTTGTACACCATGAGAAGTGTGTATAACTTGTAACATTCCAACATGAAATTCACCCTCGCAACGAACACTAACCTTTTGTGAAGAAACCCTGGTGCACTTTCTTGCTTTTTGCTACAACAGATTCATCATTCCTCAGGGTAATAATGAATCTTTTCCGGTAATCCACTAATATTTTGGTGCTGTGGAATGATGAGCATATCAATTTCTATACATTTTTAGATAATATATTTAGCTCTGAGCTGAGAAAATTACACAGGCTTGAAGAGGCATTCTATTTTCTTTCCTCATTAAATTCTAGCTTCATTTATGCCATCTCTGATATTAGCAATCATATTTTCAATAGAATTTTAAACAGCATTATTTCAATTTCAGTGCACAAACAAGTGATATAGCCATTCTTGAGTTCATTATAATCTCCTTAGCTTTAATTATTGTTCCTGAGGATACTGTGTCTTCCTAGTTTACGAGCTTTAAAATACATTCCCATTTTCTATTCTAAAGCAGTTCTTTCTAGTTGAGGCAAAAATGGGCGTGTGCGTACATTTTATTCTTTTGAATCTGTACTTTATTGTATTTAACCCATTAGATATTGGAATATCATTTCATGCAACTATTTAAAAACCCAGAAATTTAAAACCAGAATTTTAGAAAGCCATAGAACTTAACATAAGTCACCAAAAAGGATGAATTTTGAGGTCAAACATCGAAGTGTCAGGACTTTGAAATTAGAATCTCATTTTGTTACATTTTGAATAGTGTAGGAATATTCAGTTCCATTTGGGACTTCTTCATGTATGAGAGATACCATTTACCTCCATGATTATTAATGGCCTATGAAGAAAGCACTTTAAGTTACTAAATAATGATTGTGCTTTTATAATAATATTCTGCCAAATCATAGAAGGCAAACAGGTTTAAACGTTCATGCCAGCTCTCATCACTTGGTAGGGCCTGGCTGAGAGTGAGTGTGGAGGAGGCCGCACCCAGGCTCTGTGTGCAATTGTCACATCTGCTGTGGATGAAGGAAAGGAGAGAGGCTGCCTGGTGGCCGTGTCTCCCTGGATGAGAGGGCACCCCAGGAGTCAGCTCAAATCCCCACTCTTTTCCTAAATACCTCATAATCACTTGCTTGCTCTGAATTTCATTTTCCTTGTTTAACACGATCTATTTCTAACTAGTGTAAAAGCCAAACAAATATTTGTTTTTGTGCTGTTTTTATGACAAACGCCTAATCCATGTTAGTTGAATAAGTATTTACCACCACAGGTAAAAAGGAACAGGGTGATTACACTGAAATACATGAGCAAAACCTCATAGTTATTATGAAATTAACTAAAAGCATTATCGCAAAAACTTGAATGCTTACAAAAAGAGATGTTGAATCTCTGGAAATTTTTTAAACATCTGAAGACTAAGTGGAAGAGTGGGGGGGAAGTGTAAAACTACTAAAAGGAGGAAAGGGAGGTTGGTGCTTGTGAAATCCATTTGGATTTGCTAACCAGCCCTTATCAATATTAGACTTCTGCCTTCCCCTGGAGATTGGGGGCTGGGAGCACTATGTCCAGGTTCTGTTGTATCTAATACACACACTAAATTCTTGTGGCAGCCTTGGACTTTCTTAGGCAGGCACTTTAAGGGGCCTAGAGTCATCCTAGGGATGCAGGGTGAGTTATCAGAGCCTACGTTAGTGTTTGTTCAAGGCTTCAGAGGCCGTGTTTGAGACCTAGTCAGGAAGAGGGCTCAGAGGAGCCTGGCTAGAGATAAGTGGAGGAGAGATTCTGTCAGTGTTCACATACATGCAGATCTGTGTACTATAGTCACAAATCACCAACAAGCCCTGCTTTTGGTGGTAGACACCAGATGTGTTACACAGTTTACATCTGGTGCAAACACACACAATTATCTGCATTATACAGAGGAAGAAACTATGAGTTAGTGTTCGAATAGCTTGCCTAAGATATTAAATCACAACACTAGCATTTGGCAAACTCAAGTCTGTCTGTCTGTCTGTCTGTCTCCAGAGCCCAACATCTGTGTAAACTGTCTCCTGTTGCAGTTCAACACGCAAGATATAAATTTCCAGGCACGAGCGCATAGGTGAGGTGTTGAAGAATGTTCACAAAGAACTGTGTACCCAAGGGACATAAACTTGGTTCACCAGGTGTTCCTGCTACTTTTATCTACAGTTGTTAGAAGACCTTGAGCAAGGTGCCATGCCTCACGTTTATAATCCCAACTCTCTGGGAGGCCACAAGGCAGGTGGATTGCCTGAGCTCAGGGCAAGACCTCGCCTGTACCAAAAATAGAAAAAAAAAAAAAAAGCAAGGTATCATGGCGGGTTATGGTAGTCCCAGATCCTGGAGAGTCTGAGGCAGGAGGATAGACTGAGTCCAAGAGATTGAGGCTGCTGTGAGCTGGGATGATTCCACAGCACTCTGGGTGACAGACTCTGCCTGAAAACAAACAAGCAAGCAAACAAAAATAGAAGACCTTGCTTACTGGGGCCATGCTCCCGATGATTAGTCAATACCACTTCCAGTTCCAGGCTTCTTAACATTTAGCCTCACAATGGGTCTGCAAAAGGCTACTTCTTTTCTGGGACTCAAAAGTCTTATGGACTCAGGTACATGTATATTCAATTACATTTTGGTTGTCATGTTTCTTCCATGAACCTGACCCCAGAGCCGATCAACTCGTTTCTACCCTAGGAAAATACAAATTTCTCCTCCAACACAAAATATCACTCTATATTAGTACAAGCCTCCATTTCTTTAGTTTCGATTATTTACTTTTCCCTTTCTTTCTTTCTTAGAGAAATTTTTTTTTCTGAATATACAAATTATGCATACTACTTAAAAATTATATAGTGAACACTCTTCATGAATATTTGTCTGCAGCTTTAATTAAGGTAGAGTTACTGAGTGAAACAATATGAAATTCTTATAGGCTTTTGAAATCTGATGCCAAATTACTTTCCAGAAATGTTGCATTCATTTACTTTGCTATGAGGAATGCCTAAGACCAGGTTTCAACATACCTACAATGGCATCAATTATTCAACTTTAAAAGGTAGACTTTCTGATTTGATGAATTAAAAAATATATCTTTTCTATTTGCATTAATTTGAATAATCATGAGGCTGAAGAATTTTGCATATTTATTTTCATATTTATATTTCTTATTTTATAAATTGCTAATAACTCATTGATTTTTTAAAATCTTATCCATAAGAGATCTTTTATTTAAGGTAATTATAAGTAAATAAAATTTACAAATTATAGTAAAATATAACATATAAATATGTTAAATATATATAAAACTACAACATTAAAAATGACATTTAGTTTGCCATTTATTAGATTTTTATGTTGCTTTGCAATACTCAAGTAACCCTGAGATTTTAAAGGACAAGTATATCAGTATTTTTAGATGTAATTTCTTCAGTGCTTTGAAGGCATACAAAATTTTCTCAGACAGGGAATAAATATTCATATTTTTCTTTTAGATTTTGGTTTTCCTCGTAGTTTCATTTTAAATTTAATTTGCTATGTGTTGTAAGGTGGAGAATTCTTCCCCAAATAATTCATTTTGCCAAAAGCATTATGTAACAGTAATGCATTGATTCCTCATTAGTTTATTGTAACTTTATCATAAACCTATTCTATATTACCAAAAATATAGATATTTCTGTATTAGTATTGTAATGGTTTAGTTATTGTAGTTTTTAGTGCATTTTAGTATCTTGAGGATAAATTCACTTGAAAAATAAAGGTACAATATCTTTTTACATAATGTAAAATTTTATCTTTATTAGTTCAATCTCATTGATTAAAGTTATTTTAATCTTTGATATCCTTACTTTTATGTCTTTCCCTTTATCTGTCAAAGCTAAAAGAAAGTGTCAATCTGTCAACAATATTAGCAGTTTTGTTTATTTTAGATTTTGCTTATATTTTTGAAAAGATTTTAAAATACATTTTACTGATACACTGTTTGAATTTGATCATTCTTATTTCATTTGCGGCTAGGTATAATTTTTGAAGCAGTTGAAATTTTTTTTAGAAACTAATTCCTAGAGACTTTGTCTTTTAGTAGGTAAGATTATGACATTTATGTTTATTTTAAAGATTGTATGTTTGGCTTTTATTCAGGCAATAAATAATTATTGAGTTTCTATGATATATCAGGCATATTTCTTAAAGCTGGCAAATTCCAGTAAATAAGATATACAAGATCTTTGTTTGGGGGAATTTCTATTATAGTCAGGAGATAAAACAACTACAGCATCATAATTTCTTTTTTTTGTTTCTTTATCTTCCAATTTTTATCCCTGTACTTATATATTTATTTTCATTTTTCCTGGATTTGCAAGTTATGTACCTTATTTTCAATTTTTAAAGATAACAAATAGAATTTCATGTTTTGATCTCTTTTATGTAAGACTGTATTACTCTCTTTTACTCATCACAAAATTTTAATATTTGTTAATGAAATCTGCAATTTCAACTACATAGTTGTATTCAGTTATTTTTTTCTTTTCTCTTTTCCCTTTTCATAGTAATTTTAAAATTTTTATTGAATTTCATAACAGATTGTATAAATAATTATTTAATTCAAAATAATTATTTCCACCACTCTACTATAAATGTCTTCATGTCATCACTATCCCTTTATGAGCTTTCAAAACTCTTGAGATCTTAATTTTGATCTACCACTCCCTTAAACGGAATTTTCTTTTTCAGTAATTTATTATAATTATTTTTTGAATCCCAGCATGTCTGAAAATACATATTGTTACCTTAATAAAGGGCATTATAAAATTTTTTGAGATGTAAAAAACACCATCATTTGACATCAGATAGCAATCAGGAAAAGTATAAAACCAATCTGTTTATCTCTTTGAGCAACCCAATTGCTCTCCTGCTTCTACGTTATTTTATTAGGACTCTCCACTTCTAGGATGTCTCTCTTTGGTAGATATTCTTCATGAGAAATCACCATGAGCCATGTCCAAGTGCAAACTCTGGTCTCTGCAATTGGCTTTGAAAATCATGTCCAATTAGTCCCCTAATTTGCCATCGTTCTACAACAGTCTTACTGTTGTTGTTGTTTTCCACTTACAATTTTTTAAATGTGTGCTCACAGAGACACTTTTGACAACTAGAGGTCTGTGTGGTTTCTCAGTGTAGGTTTGCCCAAAAGTCCCTGAGATGACACTCTAAAGGCATGTTGTATAAATGGTGAAGGAACCGCGTAGCAGAGAAGGGTCTTGAGGCAGGGAGGGGAGGACAGCAAATTAAAGGTGCCCTGTGAGGTCACAAACACTGTGAGTAACTGGAACTGAATCCAGTGGGGCAAGTCTAGGAAGCAGGTTGGCTTTCAGAGGGACTGGGGGTATAGACCAACTCCCGTTAGTCATTAGTTAAGGGCATCTAGAGGACAGTGGGTGTTTCTTCTCCGGCACATCAGGCCTAAGCAAATGGACCCCTCCAAGAAAAAGATGCAGACAAAGGCAGTCGGAATCAAACCCGCATTTATTCAAACGCTCCGACCAGGGGATAATATCAATTGACCAAATATCTATATGTGTCTTGCTTGCTTTCCTGGAATGCTGTGTGTCAATGTGATTCTCTCCTGCCCCAGGATTACAGGAGCCTTCCTCCTCAGTATTCTCTATGGTTTGTGCCTCTGGTTTTCTCTATACTAAATTGCCTCAAAAGCATTTTTTCTTGATAAATCGTTTTCTACTCCCTAATTAAAATAGCATATATTGGAGCGTCCATTACATGTCAAGCAGAGTTAAATAGTTTAAATAAACTATAGAACCAGCATTTGACCCAACAATCTAGTAGTGAGCCTGTACTCTTCACCAATGCACCAGGGTAATTTGTGGACTGAGGTGGTGGCCTGTCCTGGCTGTCAACAGTCTAAACTGATGACATTCAATAAAACTTCTGTTATCTGTACATACACACATACATATACTACCTCTATATGTACATATACACACATGATACCCCACATGTATATGTATATATAATGCACTACGGATACTATGTATATCACATGTATAGTATATGTTATATGTGGGTCATTACAAAAGTTTTGAGATACACAGAAATCAAGATCTGTGGGGACAAGAAGCAAAGGCATCACTTCCAGCAACACCAATAAGCTGAGCAAGTTGAAACCTGCACGTTGAATCAGAAAGCACTCTGTTGATTGTGCTTATTGGAATTAAAATAATGGCCCCCTACGCAGTGTTGCCAACCTTTTCTAGTGACCCAAAGTTAATATATATCTAGACATATATATATACCTTGATTTCTTCTTTCCACTCAATGCCTCTTTTTCTCATTGTTCTTCTAACTCTAGCATGCTAAGTCACTATCAATATCTTCCTTTTCTGTTGTTTATGAAAATAACAGCATCCCATTAAGAACAAAAAAATATCCCTTTTTGCTCTGGAGGTGATATCAAAGAGAAGTGGTAAGCAGACAAATCCGGACGAACAGCAGAAACTCCCCTAAGGGCTGATGAGCCAGTGAGCAGGTGCTGGGTAGCGGTTCTGCTTATCCCTACTTTGGGAAGGGGTGTAGCAACTTTGACTTTGTCAAGGGTGCCGTATATTTTCTACTGCCGTATATTTCACTTTCACCAGTGAGCTGGAAACTCTATTTTAAGTGTGGTTTTGTATTATCTTTCCTGGTCCATTCTATTCCAGGGTGTCTTCTCAGTATTTTACTGAGAAGCTGGGAGAGTGAACCAGATAACATTTTAAATGAACAGCCCATACTTTAAGGAACATCCGTCACCATTTCACACTGCCCTCAACCCCCACCCCATGACCCTAGAGAGAACTTCTTTTTATTTTTCACCAGTCAAGAATTTGAATTATCTATTTGCATGTAAGGCTGATCCTTGACCTTTTTCATTCAATACAAAAAATTAAAAATACTTAAAATGCAGTTCATTCCTTTGGGAATGGAACTAATTTTGTCACCATTTTATGGGAAAGGGATTACTTTTAAAAGTTTTGACTGAATTAAATAGTTGTTTTTATTTTAAGTGGCATAGTCTTAATTGAATATTACCCACTTCAAAATCTCTATGGTGGGAACAAATAAATAAACTAATAATTTCAGGTCATGTGACCCAGTATTAACTTCTAAATCTACTTGGAAATCACTAAAATGCCACAGTGCTCTATTTGAGGCTTTGGATATGTGACATTTAAAACAAAATATTTTAAACATGTGATTTTCCAGTTCTGTGGCTTATTTTTTCCATTTAATTCTAAAGAGTTATCATAGGTTGGTTTTTTACCTATTTTTTACATATTCTTGAAATCATGCCAATGTGATATAAAATAGATTACCAAAACTACATGGACCCAAACTTAACCATTTTGTAATTAGATACATATTTTTATGTACATTTTAAGTTTTAATAAGAGGGCATTAGTGTCTGTTGTTATTTAATTCACACCCGATATCCTTTATAACCTAAATTAAATCCTTATTGGAGACATTTATTCACACTGTAACTGTTTTCCCTAATGAACTACCAATTCATTTTCCCACACAGCATGTTCTAATTTGTGCTTGTGGTGGTTTCTAGAAACATATGGGGACCAACTGTGGTTATGTTTGGGATCTTCTGTACAAAAACATAGTAATTGCTTTTGTTTCGCTGATTGCTCTCTGAGACAGTTTCCAGCCTCTTCAACTTTTTCTTTATCCACAAGGTTTTTAATTACAAATCCCCTTCTGTTTTGTCAGATGAATTTCTCAGGATAGCATATTGGATGGGGTTGGTTAATCTGTCCAGAGGTTCTATGATCTTTGAGAAAGATCAACTCCTCGCTCATAATTGACAAATTGTTCCCAGATATCAGACATCATCAGGCTTGTTATTTCCATAGTGCCCTAAACACAAAAGCAAAAGAAACATGAAAGGTAAGAGGCTTTTTGCAACATAAAAGAGAAAGCAAGATTGGCATATCCTTTGCTTACATTTTTCTGAGGGACGGGGTAAGGGGGAATAGCACCAAAAGATACAATAATACAAGTATCCTCCTGATTGATTAAAGTAGGGAAGTGTATTCTTTGGTTCATAAATAATGCTCTATTACTTTTCTTCAAAGACAAGTAAACCTTGACAGACTGACCTTTTCCAGGGCAGGAGTTGTTTCAGTGCCATAAATTATACTGTAAAACGAGTGGAAATGCTTCTGAGAAGTGTGTGACAAAATAAGATTAAAGATTACTACACACAAAAGATTGTTGTTTTATTAATGGATTCCTGTCAATGGGATGAAAAATCCTCAGCTTGCTACTGTGTGTTGGGATTGTGACAAACTGCAAATTAGGAAGGTATTTTCTAAAAGGTAACTCAACGTGTCAATATAACAATATTCTGATTAGTTTTTTTCTTTTCTCCTGTATTATATTTGCCCCTAAAACAAATTTAGTTATTGTCAAATAAGCTTGTACCATTCCCAGTCATTTGCTTGCAAAGAGAAGGACCATGTTGTCGGTGGCTGGCTTTGGTGTTATGTATGCAGGTGTAGCAAGATTGGAGGGAAACACTTTGCTTAACAGAAGCATGGTGTGTTCTGCATTGCTACGAGAAGAAAGCATATGGTAATTCTCTAACCATTACTTATCTGGTGAACACTCAATCTGACAGATCCATCTATGTCACTTCGAAGAAAGGAAAATAATCACATAGTGATTTAAGCTGTGACTCTGAATTTTTTTGACAGTGCACTTGTTACCGATTCTATTGATTAGTTAAAAAAAAAAAACCTTAAAATTATAAAGACTAAGATAAGACCACTTAAAATATAATGAAGGATTGAAGTCTACTTAGACCAAATGAGATCATGAGAGTTCAAGGGCCTTGTAAGTACCCACATCCTGTTACAAATACCACATATTATTCCTTTTAATGCTATTATTACTGCATTTTTGCTGCTGTCATTGTAATAATCCCTGCCCAATTTTTCATTAAAATTGAGATCATTTAAACAATTTCTCCATGGACTCTTTGGAAATGTGATTGCAATCTAAAATAAATAAATAAGACACTCAACACACAAAGAGTCTGGTGGCAAAAAGAAATTAAAAAAGCAAAACAGAAAAGGAAAAAATTAACAAAGTATCAAAAAAAAATTTGAATGATAAATGTTAATAATAAAATCCATTCAAATCTTATGGCCTCTTATTGTGTGGCACTGACAGATGTACAAGTGAGTAAAAGAAATAAAAATCATTCTATAGAATTTAATTAGTTTCCAAAACTTTCCTTGGAATTTGATCCAGCATGGTTTACTTAAATAATAAGTCCTCTTGTTAGATAGCACACATGCTCTGCATGGCATGATGCTATAAATCACTCCTTGTCACAAAGACGAATAGATACACCAGCTTCACACTGCTTTGCCATTCTTTATAACTAGAAACAAGGTCTCAGTGTTACCATCATTATAGTAAGAACAGGAATGTACGCCTTAATCCACACACACCATTTAAAGATAGGTGTCAGGAAGCCAAATGACAAAACAATGCGATTAGTGCTACAACCAGCATCCATCTACTTTCTAGACAAACAAAATTCTGCTTAATGTACAGGGAGCCAATATGATGAGTTGGGTAGAAACTTTCCCTATGATTTCACTATGAAAGCAGAAAGATTTTTGTTCCCTTCACAAAGGATTTATACTTTCTCCAGTGTGCACTCTGTTCACTTAGCTTGTGGACTTTTTTTGGGGGGGGAGGATAACAGTCTCACTCTATCACCCAAATTAGAATACAGGGTGAATTCACTGCCATTCTCTGCAGGCTCCAACTCCTGGGGTTGAGCTATCCTCCCGCCTTAGCCTCCCAAGTACCTGGGACTGCTTGTGAACTCTTTGAAGAGAGAGGCAACAACTTATATTTTGCATCAGTCTTCGCTCAAGTGAAACAGTATTTTAAATCATACTAGCTGGAAAAATGTGATGCCATGTCCTAATTTATAAAAATTTCCTACTTTTTCAACAACAACAGAAAAGCTGTGCTAAATGAGTCCTTTTGATAGAAAGTTTAGAAGTTCCAGGATGACTTTGTGCTGGGTTTTGAGCCTTCCTGATTCACCTGAATGAACAGAAAAGCCATGCTCTTCTTCAGCCTGCAAGATCGCAGGTAAGACAGGAATGACAGCAGATGCTAAGGATCTTCAGCAGCCAACACAGTCTTTGAAAAGAAACACAACCTAAGGGACAGAACAGTAGCAGTGATTCCAAATGTAGATGTCAAGCTTTTGAGTGTCCCTAATCTGAGCACCTAATGACTTGTGTTGAATGTAAAAATTCTTTTTTCCATAACAGCTGGTCAGTTGACCTAATTTTTGTCTTGCTATTTGAAAAGTTCTCTCTCCCATGATCTCTGTCTCATGAGAATGTAAATAAGCTAGTTATTGATCAATAATTGTGTGCCTCGGAGCACTCACAAGTCTTCAGGACCACCTGAGTCACTCCCTTCTGCTTCTGTTTCTGTTTCTGACTAGGGAAGCAAATCTCCCCTGCAATTCTAAACGTTTTCTTAAGTCCAAAATTCTTCCCGCTTCCAAAGTCTCTGCTTTTAAATTCCAAATTTAGCAAGGTTGAATCTAAATTCCTAATCTCACAGAGTGCCATCTTACAAAAACTAAATTTTTGATATAATTGCAGGCAGATGTTAACTCATGAGTGTCTGTCTCCTCATGCCTGCAATAGTGGGACTGAAGTCATCTGAGTTTCATGAAATGACATTCTGATAGCAATGCTATAGACTGCTTCACGTCATTCTTGGGAGATGTAACAAGTTACACAGACAAAATTTATATATGCTTAGACATTTACACACATCTATATTTTTATACTCAGAACTGCCTCCATTTTTGTTTTATGGGAAATCTGATACAGTATTGATATAAATATTTAACACATTTCAGCTAAATTCAGATTAAGAATGACCCCTTAGTCACAATGTTCTCAATATTCTGAAAATAACTAGCAAAGTCAGACAACCAAATTTTTTGTCAGTAGCATCTTTAGTGTAGCTAAATTTGTTCTTAATACATTCATATTGACTTGATAAGATCTGACACTTAGTTTTATACACCTGACACCATGCACTTGTATTGGCAGCACTGTCCACACAACTTGGTGAGATTTGTATATCAATATCTCATGGTCGTTTTTGTGTCAACTTGTGGCAGTGTCTTGCTGAGCGGCATTCATTATTGTTGTTGCATGTTTTTGTATGTCATTGCAAGAATGTCAGAGCTTGCATTAGAGCAAAGAGCAAACATTAAATTTCTTATTAAACTTGGCAAGAGTAAAAGTGAAAATAGGGACATGTTAGTTCAAGTTTATGGGGATAATGCCCTGAAGAAAAAGACAGAGTACAGAGCAGTGCCTGTGGCTTAAAGGAGTAAGGCGCTGGCCCTACTTGCTGGAGGTGGTGGGTTCAAACCCAGCCCCAGCCGAAAAAAGAAAAAGAAAAAGACAGAGTACAAATGGACTAAACATTGTTCTGCAGGGAAAGAAAGTATCACTGAAGAGAGGTTAGGGTGGCCAGTAACAAGCAAAACTGATGAAAACATTGCAGAAATTCAATTGTGCATCAAAATCATCAGCTGGTTGTGAGAAGCATAGAAGACCAAGTAAACATCTGTAGAGAAACAGTTAGGAAAATCTTAACTGAAAATATTGGCCTGAGAAAGCTGTATGCAAAAATAGTCCTAAAGAAGTCACTGATGAACAAAAGTGAAGGAGACTCAAAGTTTGCCAAGACCTTTTGGAGAAGCAAGGCAAGAAGCCATTTTGGACAATGTAATCCACTGATGATGAAACACGGGTATACCAACGCAACCTGAAACAAAATGTCAAAGTGTACAATGGAAGTCAGACATTTCTACATGAACACAAAAGTTTTATCAATCCAAATCCAAAGTCAAATTGATGTTCTTAACCTTTTTTGATATCAGAAAGATTATTCATTATGAATTTGTACAAACTAGACATTTAACTGAGTCTACTATTTAAAAGTGCTGAAAAGGCTACATGAAAAAGTTAGACAGAAACAACCTGCACTTTTTGTCAACAACTCATGGCTCTTGCATCACAACAATGCACCAGCTCACACAGCACTGTGAGGGAATTTTTATCCAGTGAACAACAATTGTGTTAGACTAGACTCCCTACTCACTTGATCTGGCCCCCAATGACTTTTTTCTTTACCCAAAGATAAAGGAAATCTTGAAAAGAAGACTTTTGATTGAATTCAGGACGTTGGGGGTAGTATGATGATAGCTCTCAGGGCCATTCTAGAAAAAGAATTCCAAAATTGCTTTGAAGGGTGGTTTAGGTGCTGGCATCAGTGCATAGTTTCCCAAGGGGAATAACTCAAAGATAAACCTAGTGATATTCAGAAATGATATATATGGCACTTTTTCTAGGATGAGTTAATGAACTTAATTGTCAATCCCTACATATCATACTATTAACCACTTATCAATTTGTTGTTGTCACCATGGTAAAACCAAAATATAGCCAGTAGTTAGCAACATAAGCCCAACCTATGAGTGTTTCAAACAAAGGGGAAAGATTCCAGCCATATCTCACTACATCCATAAAACAAAACAAAGTTCTAGAAGAAGTAAAAACATGTATGAAACATGTTAAATATAGTAGAAGAAAATGCAGAACAGTTTTATTAGAGATGTGGGAAGTTTTTCTGAGGAAGACATATAATTCCATAGTTGTTGAACATTATATTGGAAAAATTATCACACTGAAATTTTAAGTTCTATAAAGTCAAAAACAATGTCAAGAAAAATTAAATTAGAAGGTACAGGCTAAAGGAAAATGGCTTTATTATACACCACATAAAAAGCAATAGTCTTCAAATATTAAAAAAAAACTTCAAATTAATTAAGCCAGTAACACTGTAGAAAAATAATCAAAGGATATGCTCCAGTCAAAGAATAAAATAGCAAATAAATACAATAGTGATCTAATCCCTGATAAACAGGGAAGTTAACAGAGACATCTGTACCCATCAAATTTGTAAATACTAATCCATACTGACTTGAGTTTAGAAAAACCATTTGGCAAACTCAGTTACAGTTAATGGGAGGACCCAGGGCCACTGGATCAATGATGGAAATATTCACCAATCTTGCTAAATATCCTGGTAGATAAGACAGGAAACCAAGCTACAAACAAGGTAAATGATTAATCCAAGATCATACAAATCTTAAATGGTACAGCATGGGTTTTACTTGGCCTTCTATCTTCTGTGTTTCGAGACACCTAAGCTCCTTCTAGAATTTAATAAACACATCTAAAAAAAATTTTTTTTTTATAATTTTATTGAATCATAATTCTGTACATTGGTGCAATCATCGGGCACGATTCATATACATTCAGAAATGTTTTGATCGTACTGTTACAGATAGCCTTCATGGCATTTTCTTGATCACTATATAAAGACA
>CAUYON010087579.1:0-30310 GCA_963573935.1 Arctocebus calabarensis
TTTATTTATTTATTTATTTTTTGGCAGTTTTTGGCCGGGGGGTAGGTTTGAACCCGCCACCTCTGGCATATGGGGCTAGCGCCCTACTCACTGAGCCATAGGCACCGCCCCTGTTTTTTTGTTTTTGAGAGAGAGCCTCGAGCTGTCACCCTGGATAGAGTGCTGTGGCATCACAGCTCACACCAACCTCCAATTCCTGGGCTCAAGCGAGTCTCTTGCCTCCGCCTCCTAAGTAGCTGGGACTACAGGCGCCTGCCACAATGCCCCACCATTTTTTGGTTGCAGCCTTCATTGTTGTTTGGCGGGCCCGGGCTTGATTCGAACTTGCCAGCTCAGGTGTACGTGGCTGGCGCTTTAGCCCGTTGAGCCACAGGCACCGAGCCTGTCAATGGTTGTTTTATTCTTCATAAGTAGTCATTGAAATAGTCTTAACCTCTTGCCCGAGGCTCAGTGGTTAGGGTGCTGGCCACATACAGCAGGTTCAAACCTGGGCCAGGCCTGCCAAACAACAATGACAACTGCAACAACAAGAAAAAATAGCCAGGCTCGGTGCCTGTGGCTCAATGGGCTAAGGCACCAGCCATGTACACCTGAGCTGGCGGGTTTGAATCCAGCCTGGGCCCACCAAACCACGATGACGGCTGCAACCAAAAAATGACCGGGGGTTGTGGCGGGCACCTGTAGTCCCAGCTACTTGGGAGGCAGAGGCAAAAGACCTGTTTGAGCCCAGGAATTGGAGGTTGCTGTGAGCTGTGATGCCATGGGATTCTCTCCAGGGTGACAGCTTGAGGCTCTGTCTCAAATATAAAAGAAAAAATAGGCCAGGCGTTGTGTCAGGCACCTGGAAGTCCCAGCTACTAGGGGGGAGGGGGAAGGCTGCTGCAAGAGAATTACTTAAGCTCAAGAGTTTGAGGTTGCTGTGAGCTGTGATATCACGGAACTCTACTCAGGGTAACATATCGAATGTCTGTCTCAAAAATAAAACAAAGCAAAAACAAACAGGAAAAAAAAACTGGGACAAGAGGATCATGCTTTAGTCCAAGACTTTGAGGTTTCTGTGAGCTATAATGCCATTGCATTTTACTACCAAGGAGGACAAAGTCTCCTCTGTCTCAAAAAATAAATAAATAAATAAATAAATAAATAAATAAATAAGTAAATAATGGGGGAAAAATGGGCTGGGTGTGGTGGCTCATGCTTGTAATCTCAGCACTTGGGAGGCTGAGGCAGATGGATTGCCTGTGCTCACAGGTTTGAGACCAGCTAGAGTGAGACCTTATCTCTGAAAACAGTCGGGGCGTTGTGGTGCCTGTAGTGGTGCCTGTAGTCCCAGCTACTTGGGAGACTGAGGCAAGAGAATCCGTAAGAAAGAGTTGGAGGTTGCTGGGACTATGACACCTCAGCACTCAACCGAGGGTGACAAAGTAAGACCGTCTGGGAAAAAAAAAAGTATGTTCTGAATGTTAACCATCAAATATATGATTAGAAAATATTTGCACTTATTTACTGCAGAACAGAACATTTTCACTCACTAAATATTTTCTTTGGTATTTAGAATTTCTGAAGTTTGATGCCGTCCTAGTTTTATGTTCTTTTCTTTTTTGCTTATCTAAGAAAACAGTACAAACCTAAATTTTTATTTACTGTGAACCCTGGATCAACCTCCTCTAAGGAACCTCTAACTGCTTCCCCATATCACCGTCCATCTTCAGCAGGAAGCAGTTTGGAGCAGGCAGCGCCCCTTTTTAACAGCAGTTAGAGCTTCTATTCAGAGGAGGATTGATACAGGATTCCACCACTCAGGGCTAGACAGGGAGCACCCCACTCTAGGCCCAGGTAAGTTCTGAGGTCAGATCCCCATTTGCTGGCAGAAGCAGACTGCCTTTTGGGGGACACACCCTCTGGGCTCTATAAGGTCATGAATAAAGCAGCCTGTGCTGGTTTTTTGGGTGGTTCCACCTTGGGTAGGAGCATATACCCTAATCCTTTCTCAGGCACAAAGACTGTAAAGGACTGATAACCTCAGCCTCCTGAAGGAGGAACTACATTCATTCATGTGTTAATGCACTCACTAACTTTGAAAAGATGTTTTTCCATCTACCAACTGCTTTATTCTCTAGGCCTAATGTCCCTAGATAAAAAGACCCAGGTAGAGACTCCCCAGTGAGTTCTTTCCCCCTTCCAGAAGCTCTGGTGCTTTTTACTTCTTTATTTGTTTCTAACTTCTAATAAAAGTCTTATCTTACCACTTGGGGGGGGGAGGGGGGAAGAAAACAGTACAAAGACCAATATCATTTTCTTTTTCCTATATTTTGTTCTAAGAGTTTTACAGTTACATTTCTTATGTTTAAGTAAGCAATCAATCTATTTAACCTTTTTTTTTTTTGATACAGAGTCTTACCATGTTGCCCTCAGTAGAGTGCTGTGGCATCACAGATCACAGCAACCTCAAACTCTTGACCTTAAGCAGTTCTCTTGCCTCAGCCTCCCAAGCACATGGGACTACAGGTGCCTACCACGGCGCCCAGCTATTTTTTGGCTGTAGTTGGCCCTGGGCTGAACTTGAATCCACCAGCTCCGGTGTATGTGGCTGGTGCCCTAGCTGCTGGGCTATAGGTGCTGAGCCTATTTAACATTTCGACAGATAGCACAGGAGAAGGCTTCAACTTTTTCTATGCAGATATCTAGTTTTCAAGCCAATGGGCTCTCCTTGCCCATTGTGTGGCCGTGGCAAACTTGTGAGATAATTTGATCATACATACAGGGTTTATATCCTCTTATTTTGGGGATATCGTATTTCGTTCCATTATCTGTTTATCTGTCTTTGAAAATAGCACATTATTTTTTTTCTGTAGCTTCATTTTGAAATCAGAAAATGTAGTTCTTTTTGTAGGGATGTTTGGCTATTTATATCACTCAGGAATTTTTTTTGAATTCTCATATAGAAAGTAACAATGAGTTTTTTGGTTTTTTTTAAGCGATAGAGTGTCACTTTGTCACTCTCAGAGTGCCGTGGTGTCACAGCTCACAGCAACCTCCAACTCGTGGGCTTAGGCGATTCTCTTGCCTCAGCCTCCCGAGTAGCTGGGACCACAGGCACTCACCACAACAGTTGGCTATTTTTGTTTTGCAGTTAGGCTGAGTCCAGGTTTGAATCCGCCACCTTCAGTATGTAGGGCCAGTGCCCTACTCGATGAGCCGCCCAATTCATTTATTTCTTGCACTTAAAATACTCCTTGAGGCTCGGCGCCTGTGGCTCAACAGGCTAAGGCGCCAGCCACGTACACCTTAGCTGGCGGGTTCAAATCCAGCCCGGACCCGCCAAACAACACCGACGGCTGCAACCAAAAATTGGCCCGGCGTTGTGGCGGGCGCCTGTAGTCCCAGCTACTTGGGAGGCGGAGGCAAGACCTGGAATTGGAGGTTGCTGTGAGCTGTGATGCTACAGCACTCTACCCAGGGTGACAGCTTGAGGCTCTGTCTCAAAAAAAAAAAAAAAAACAATAGAGTATTAATGTCTTTATATAGTGATCAAGGAAATGCCATGAAGGATATCTGTAACAGTATGATCAAAATATTTCTGAATGTATATGAATCGTGCCCTGTGATTGCACCAATGTACATAATTATGATTCCATAAAATTATTAAAAAAAATTTAAAAAAAAAAAAGAAACTCAGCATGTATATGAATCATGCCCTATGATTGCACCAATGTACAGAATTATGATTCAATAAAATTATAAAAAAAAAAAAAAGAAACTCAGCAAATACATTTTAGACTTAAACTTAATCATTCAACAGTTGGATTTAACAGACATCTACAGAACATTTCATCCCAACAAAATTGAATACACATTCTTCTCATCAGCCCATGAAACATCCTCCAAAATTGATCACATCTTAGGTCACAAGTCTAACCTCAGTGAATTTAAAAGAAGAGAAATTATTCCTTGCATCTTCTTGGACCATCATGGAATAAAACTTGAACTAAGTAACAACTAAAATCTGCATACACATACAAAAACATAGGAACTAAATAACCTTATGCTGAATGATAGCTGGATCATAGATGAGATTAAGAAGGAAATTACCAAATTTTTGGAACAAAATGTTAATGAAGACACGAATTATCAGAACTTCTGGGATCCTGTAAAGGCAGTCCTAAGAGGGAAAATTATAGCACTGCAAACCTTCCTCAAGAGAATGGAAAGAGAGGAAGTTAACAACTGAATGGGACATATGAAGCAACTGGAAAAGGAAGAACATTCCAATCCCAAACCCAGGAGAAGAAAAGAAATAACCAAAATTAGAGCAGAATTAAATGAAATTGAAAACAAAAGGATTATACAACAGATCAATAAATCAAAAGGTTGTTTTTTTGAACAAGTCAATAAAATAGATAAACCTTTGACTAACCTAACCAGAAAGAAAAGAATAAAATCTCTAAATTCATCAATCAGAAATGACAAAGATGAAATAACAACAGACTCCTCAGAAATTCAAACAATCCTTAATGAATATTACAAGAAACTCCATTCTCAGAAACACAAAAATTTGAAGGAAATAAACCAATACTTGGAAGCATGCCACCTTCCTAGACTTGCCAGAATGAAGTGGAAATGTTGAGCAGACCTATATCAAGTTCTGAAATAGTATCAACTATACAAAAGCTCCCTAAAAATAAAGGCCCAGGACCAGATGGCTTCACATCAGAATTCTACCAAACCTTTAAGAGGAACTATTACCTATATTACTCAACCTCTTCCAAAATATAGAAAAAGAAGGAATACTATCCTACACATTCTAGGAAGCAAACATCACCTTGATCCCCAAACCAGGAAAAGACCCAACAAAAAAAGAATATTATAGACCAATATCACTAATGAATATTGATGCAAAAATATTCAACAAGATCCTAACAAACAGAATCCAACAACACATCAAACAAATTATACACCATGACCAAGTGGGTTTTATCTCAGGCTCTCAAGGCTAGTTCAATAGACATGAATCTATAAATATAATTCATTACAAAAACAAAATAAAAAACAAAGACCATATGATTCTCTCAATTGATGCAAAAAAAGCTTTTGATAATATCCAGCATCCTTTCATGATCAGAATACTTAAGAAAATTGGTATAGAAGGGACATTTCTTAAACTGAAAGAGGCCATCTACAGCAAACTCACAGCCAATATTATATTGAATGGAGTTAAATTGAAGTCATTTCCATTCAGATCAGGAACCAGGCAAGGTTGCCCATTGTCTCCACTGCTTTTTAACATTGTAATGGACATCTTAGCCATCGCAATTAGGCAAGAAAAGGCAATCAAGGGTATCCATATAGGGTCAGAGGAGATCAAACTTTCACTCTTTGCAGATGATATGATTGTACATCTGGAAAACCCCAGGGATTCTACTACAAAACTCTTAGAAGAGATCAAAGAATATAGCAGCATCTCAGGTTACAAAATCAACATGCATAAATCTGTAGCCTTTATATATACCAACAATAGCCAAGCTGAAAAAACAGTCAAGGACTCTATTCCTTCCACAGTAGGAAGTGTCAAAGAAGATGAAATATTTGGGAGTTTACCTAAAAATGATGTGATAGATCTCTATAAAGAGAACTATGAAACTCTAAGAAAATAAATAGCTGAAGATGTTAACAAATGGAAAAACATACCATGCTCATGGCTGGGAAGAATCAACATTGTCAAAATGTCCATATAACCCAAAGCAATATACAATTTTAATGCAATCCCTATTAAAGTTCCACTGTCATACTTTAAAGATCTCAAAAAAATAATACTTCAAAAAAAATAATAATAATAATAATACTTCATTTTATATGGAATAAGAAAAAACCTTGAATAGTGAAGACATTACTCAGAAATAAAAACAAAGCAGGAGGAATCAAGCTCCCAGACCTCAGATTATACTATAAATTGATAGTGATCAAAACTGCATGGTACTGGCACAAAAACAGAGAGATAGATGTATGGAACAGAATACAGAACCAAGAGATGAACCCAGCTACTTACTGCTATTTGATCGTTGATAAGCCAAATAAAAACATTCAGTGGGGAAAAGATTCCCTATTTAACAAATGGTGTTGGGTGAACTTGCTGGTGACCTGTAGAAGACTGAAACTGGACCTACACCTTTCACCATTAACTAAGATAGACTCTCACTGGATTAAAGATTTAAACTTAAGATGTGAAACTATAAAAATACTAGAACAAAGTGCAGGGAAAACACTTGAAGAAATCAGCCTGAACAAATATTTTATGAGGAAGATCCCCCGGCAACACCAAAAATACACTGCTGGGATCTGATCAAACTAAAAAGAATCTGCACAGTCAAAAACACAGTAAGTAAAGCAAACAGACAGCCCTCAGAATGGGAGAAGATAGTTGCAGGTTATGTCCCCGACAAAGGTTTAAAAACCAGAATCCACAGACAACTCAAACATATTGGCAAGAAAAGAACAAGTGATCCAATCTCAGGATGGGCAAGGGACTTGAAGAGAAATTTCTCTGAAGAAGACAGGCACACAGCCTACAGACACATGAAAAAATGCTCATTATCCTTAATCATCAAAGAAATGCAAATCAAAACCACTTTGAGATATCATCTAACCCCAGTAAGATTAGCCCATATCACAAAATCCCAAACCAGAGATGTTGGCGTGGATGTGGAGAAAAGGGAACACTTCTGCACTGCTGGTGGGGATGCACACTAATATATTCCTTTTGGAAAGGTGTTTGGAGATCACTTAGGAATCTAAAAATAGAACTGCCATTTGATCCTTCAATTCCTCTACTAGGTGTATATCCAAAAGACCAAAAATCACTTGGCAACAAAGGTATTTATAACAGAATGTTCATTGCAGCCCATTTCATAATTGCTAAGTCATGGAAGAAACCAAGTGCCCATCAACCCATGAATGGATTAATAAATTGTGGTACATGTATACCATGGAATATTATGCAGCCTTAAAGAAAGATGGAGACTTTACCTCTTTCATGTTTACATGGATGGGGCTGGAACATATTCTTCTTAGCAAAGTATCTCAAGAATAGAAGAAAATGTATCCAATGTACTGGGCCCTACTATGAAACCAATTCATAGCTTTCATATGGAGACTATAACCCAACTATAACCCTAGAAGAAGGGGAAAGAGGAGAGGGAGGAAAAGGGAGGAGGGAAGATAGGTGGAGGGAGGGTAATTGGTGAGATCACACCTACGGTGCATTTTACAAGGGTACATGTTAAATTTACTAAGTGTAGAATATAAATGTCTTAACATAATAAATAAGAAAATGCAATGAAGCCTATGTTAACCAGTCTGATGAAAATACTACAAATGGTATATAAAACCAGCATGTTATACAGCATGATTGCATTAATGTACATAGCTATGATTTAATAAAAAAAAATAAAAAATCTGAATATACCAATAATGAATAAAAAGATTGAAGTAGTAATCAAAAAACTCCCAATAAAGAAAAGCCCGGACTAGACAGATTACTTCCACCAAAGCAGAGTGAATCCTACCAAACATTTAAAGCAACCCTTCTTCTGGGTATATAGTCACGTATCACTTAATGACAAGGAAGCACTCTAAGAAATACATCATTAGGCAATGTTGTTGTGTGAATATCAGAGAGTGTACATACACAAACCTATATTATCCAGCCTACTGCACACCTAGGCTGTGTGGTATAGCCTATTGTTTCTATGCTACAAATCTGTACATCATGTTACTATACTGAACTGTAAGCAACTATAACACAATAAGTACCTCTAAACATAGAAAAGGTATAGTAAAAATGCAGTATTCTGATCTTAAGGGATTACCATCATATTCAGAGACCATGTTGACTGAAACATTATTACACAGCATATGACCTATGGGTGGACATAAAGTTCATGTGCAATTTAAAATAGCCTAAAATAGTAAATTGCACCAGAACTTTATGGATAGCCTGTATATCCACAAGAAATGAAATAAGTGTATCAAAGACATATCTATACTGCCGTGTTCATTGCAGCATTATTCACAACAGCCAAGATATGAAATCAACCTAAGTGTCTGTCAAATGAGTAAATAAACAAAATGTGGTGTACATACACTACAGAATACTATTGAGCCATAAAAAGAAGTAAATCCTGTCATTTGTGACAGCCAACATGAATGAATCATTATGTCAAGTGAAATAAACCAGGCACAAAAAGACAAATACTATATGGTCTCACTTACATATGGAATCTAAAAAAGTAGATTTGTTTCCTTGATGTCCATATGGAACATCATGGAAGCAAAAAGTAGAATAGCAGTGGACATCTATCCAGGGTGACAGCTTGAGGCTCTGTCTCAAAAAAAAAAAAAAAAAAAAAGAATAGCGGTGGACAGAGGGTTTTGGGGGTGGGAGTCAGATGGAAGTATGGAGGGATGTTGGTCAAAATACAAACTTTCACTTAAAAGATGAGTATGTTGGCGGCGCCTGTGGCTCAAAGAAATAGGACGCTGGCCTCATTTGCCTGAAGTGGCGGGTTCAAACCCAGCCCTGGCCAAAAAACTACAAAAAAAAAAGATGAATAAGTTCTAGGGGTGTCACGTGCACCACTGTGACTATAGTTAACAATTCTGTATTGTGTACCTAATATTTGTTCTCAATACAAAAACAAAATGATAACTATGTGAGGTGATGAATGTGGTAACTAACTTGATTGTGGTAATCATTTCACAATATATATCAAATCATCACATCATATACCTTAAATATACAAAATGTTTATTTGTCAGTTATATGTCAATAAGGTCATGGGGCAATAAGAAAAATAAATGAACAGATTGTTTCTAGTTGTACAAAAGCCCCAGACATTCCTAGAAAAAAATGCATATATCTTATTATGACATTTGTGGCAGATGAATTTAATTACAAAATCCTAAAATGGGAAAATTTCTAGTAAGGCCCTACAGTTCCACCATCCTTCTGCCTTCAAGAAAAACTAAAGGGAAATTGCCTCTGAATATACAGATCTAGATCACTAAAAACAACAAGAAAATCGAGTGCCTATACATTGCCTATAGTAAATTCTCTAGAGGGGGAAAAGACAAAATCTACTTCCTCAATCAGCCAGTGCAATCTCTCAACTCTAGTTTCACAATTGTCCAAGGGCCATCCCCCCACACCTCAGATATTCTTATTTCTCTGACTGGGACCCTGGAAATTGGTACTTTTTTAGCCTCTCCGAATTGATTTTAGTATATTGCCACAGTTGAGAATCACTGATCTATCCCTAATATTTTTTAACATCTTTATTGAGATATAATCCACATACCATACAATGTATCCATCTAAAGTGTACACTTTGATGGGTTTTAGTATGTTCATATACTTTTAAAACTGTCACCACAATCCAATTTTAGAATATTTCCACTACTCCATAATAAAACCCATACCCATTAGCAGTATACCCCATTCTCCACCCCACGCCCACTCTGAGCCATAGGCAATCAGCATTCTACTTCCTGCCTTTAGAATGTGACCACGCTAGGTACCTCATAGAATGAGACTCGCACAAGAACTATCTTCTTGTATCTGTCTTATTTCACTTCACATAATGTGTTCAAGGTTCATCCATGATAGAGCTTATATTAAAACCTCACTTTTTTATGCCTGAATAATATGCCACTATATGGATATACCAGATTTTGTTTATCCATTCATCAGCTGATGTACATTTGGCTTATTTCTACTTTTTGGATATTATAAATATTCCAAATATTTAAAAGTACTTTCAGGGCAGCACCTGTGGCTCAAAGGAGGACACTGGCCCTATATACCAGATGTGGCAGGTTCAAACCCAGCCCCAGCCAAAAACTGCAAAAAAAAAAAAAAAAAAGTACTTTCAAAAGATCTGCTTTATTTAAGTAATATAAGATACATATAAAACAGTTGGAAAGCATTTCTTGGGAAGAGAACACCAGCATTCACCCTTCTCTTTGGCAGCTTCCTTTCACCTCGTCACGCTTCCACTGTGGTATGCAGAACTGAACACAGTTCTTTTTAACCTGTGTAGGTGGAATTTAAATGTGTAATTGCTTTGCTCAGCCTTCTATTCTTGACACCCATATCGATGATCCCACTGCATTCCTTTTATAAACCAAGATAAGGCTTCACCTAGTCGGCTCATTATTTATTCTGACTCAGAGCCGTATTTTCCCACACAACATCCTAAAGCAGAACATTTTAACAGTTCTGTGACTTCCTAGTCACTCATTTCAGCAGCGACAGTGGCAACACCATCACCTCCAACAATTCTCTCTTCCTCCCTCCTATCAAAACTAGATGACAAGCTCTGTGTTAGTCGGTTCGTCTCCTTAGGAAATCAAATTAATGCTGTTCTTTTGAGCAAATTGCATATGAAGTTTCCACCATAAAAATTAAAATAACTATCATGTTTAAGCACTTTGTTTCAAACACTGTGTTAAATACATAAGTAATTTCACTGCATGCATACTCATGACTACCGTGAAAGATAGGTGTTATGATTCCCTATTTTATAGATGAGAAAGCAGAAATCCTGAGCGTTTAAGCAACCTACCCAAGGACACACTATAGGTAAGTAACAGCCACCCTGAACAACCTGGCTCTCTGCCTCAAAATCCTAATCTGCTTCTATCTATATAATCATGGAATTATTCAACAAAGTCCAAACAATAGTGCTGTAGTTCTGCCAGACCTATGGAATAATTAAGCAAAACGAAACTATCCCTGCCTTCATGGGGTTTGCCATCTAGCAAAGGATAGAAATACCAAACACACTATCACAGTCATATAATCACAAAGTGTGACAAGTAACAAAAAAGAAACAGTTGCACTGTGCTGTGACCTTACGGCCTAGTGCCTTAGGGTGTTGGCAGGGGGGAGTGCTGCCACTCCCTGATGAAGTAACACTTGAACTCCGAAAAAACTTTTCTGGAATGATTAATTCTGCAAGTCAGGGGCAGCGGGGAGGAGTATTTTCTGAGGAAGAGGCTTACCTGGCTGAGATGTGCCTGAGCACTAAAGCTGGGCCGGTGGCCCCTGGTTCACCACCTTGTCCCTGTACCTTCTCTTTTGTCCTGACTCTAGGGTGTCTTCTGCATTTGTCCTTATTTCACTTCATGCCACGTGTTTGATTGTTTCTTCGGCTTACCAGAGCAAATCAGATCCACAGCCTCAGAAAACATTCCCACTGAAACCCGCACCCCCATTCAGAAAGGAGAATGTGGCCCAAATGATTAAGAAACATGTCACACTCTATTTGGCAGGTTTAGTTCCAAAAGATTCCGAGAATATTGTTTGCAGGAGGCTGGTGAGTGGGGGTTGGGTAACAAGCGTGCTTTTATGCAGATGCCAAAATAGCTGAAATATTAAAGCTGCTCTGAACTGAAGGCAGCGAACCAGTCCGCTTCAGCTCCGTGAGCCTTGGTTCTTCTGCCATCTGCTGCTCAGTGTTGGGTAGTGCACTGCGACTCACCCAGGCTTCTTTGCAGAGCCAAGGTGACAGGAAAAATGATAAGCAGGTTTCAGTTCCCACAGGGATCTAACAACAGGGTGGTGTCAGTCCTGGGTTGAGTGGACTGTTCTCTCTAGGAGGTAAGTGGCAGCTCAGCCTGGGCTCTGCTGTTTTTGAAAATCGTTTAGAGACAGAGAAAATGCACTGATTGCTTCTGAATGTGTATTTTCACTCATCCAATTGACCTACTTAAATGCCCTCCTCTGAAATGAACATATCCACCCTGCCCTTGGGATCAGATGGACACCTCTCTTTACCTGACCCTGGCTTGGGTCATCCCCAAAATGTCTGCAATAGTCTCTGTTCCAGCCACACTGTGAATCATACCACTGCCCCCACCCACTTCCTTTGCCCATGATGTTCCTAAGGCCTGAAAGTGACCCATAGCATCTGCCCATCCTCCCCTGTGTCGCTTTCCTGCTTAAAGGTAATGTTTCCTGGAAAGTCTCCAGCCCTTCCTGCCCTTCCCATGTTCTCTCCCAAATAATCTCTTCTCTCTCAGTGCCTCTTCCTAACTTAAGCCGTACCTAACTCACACTGGAGAAAGGACAGACACCTAGATTAGTGGCAGAAAATAGAAAGCGCAGAAAAACATCCACGCACATGGGCAGTTGATTTTTTAGCAAACAAGCAAAGACAATTCAATGAAGAGAAGATATTCTTTTCAATAAATGGTGGTGACACAATTAAACATCCACCTACACAGACAAGAAAATGCACTTCAATCCATACCTGGTACCGAATACAAAAACTGACTCAAAATCGATAATAGATAAACATAAAACCTAAAATCGTAAAACTTAAAGAAAATATACAAGAAAAATCTTTGCAAGCTTGAGTTAGGTAAAGAGACACCAAAAGCACAATCAAGAAAAGTAAAAAATCGATAAGTTGGATTTCATCAAAATTTTTAATTTTTTCTCTGTAAAAGACACAGCTAAAAAAAAAAAAAACAAAGAAAAAGCCATAGACTAGGAGAAAATAGTTGTAACTGGCATATCTGACATCTCTGAACAGCCCACTCATAGTGACGTTTCCTTCCTGTGAAGTCCTAGAGGACCTATCTATGTCTCTTATTTGTCACAACAATGGAGGCAACGACACTCTGCTGACATACACATGGACAGGCAGGTTTCTTCCCAGCTAAATTGTAAGCCCTTTTATGGAAAGAAAAGGTACACAAACCTGTGTCCCCTACAGAGCCTAGAAGAGTGTCATATGCGTCAAAGGAGCTTAATGGTTGTGAGTTGACAGGTTGGAGAAACCTGATATTTTTCTCAAAAATACATGGAGATAAAAAATCAGGCCAAGAGGCAGAAAAAGCATTTAAATAAAACCATTTGCATAATCAAATAACTTTTGATTGACAAGGTTTTAATTTCTTCCTTTGCTAGCATGGGTATGTGTTTCTATTAAAGAATAAAAATGAATCAAAGGATTAATGCTAAGTAGGAAAAGGCAGTGCTGATAAAAGTGGATTTTCAAATGTTTTCCTCCATGTTTCCATAAATAAGTCTTCTGTATTTCTGTATATTCTCATATCTCTGGAGAGAAACATGGTAATGAAAGGAGGCCATTCTGCCGAGACACATCTCAGCTTCTAATTTGTTCTTGAGGTTATTTATCTCATAAATGGGGATAAACTATAACACCAGGCTTCTATCTTTCAGTAGAAGGAACATGTGCAAAGCATTTCAGGATCCTTGGGGGAAAGGGAACATAGCAATTGGCAGCATTTTAGGATGGATGTTGATAATATAGCCAGAGCATTCGCAAACTGGAGGTGGGGGAGGCAAATGTGGCTACACAGGGCACCCCATTGATCACCAGGATTGACCTGCCCCATCAACTATAACCCCGTGCTGCAATCAAAGTTTCATCCATATTAATGTTACTATTAAACACATCCAGTTGACCCTGGTGCTAACAGAGTTAGTGATGGCCAAATAGCCAGGAAAAGGACTAGAAGCAGGCAAACCACCTCAACCTCAGGATTTCATTCAAGAAGCACAGGACCGTCCTCCCGGCTCGCAAATCTCTCTCCCGCAGTCACTGCCAGGGAGCAGACATTCCCTGGTCTGACAGTTCAGGGTTTCTAAAGGTTTCCCTTTGCATCTCACTATCTTCTTTGCAGACTGAATCTTGTCTGCTCCGAGGAGGCACAGAGCACCTGTGACTTCTGGGTCCCAGAAAATCTTGCATATCTCTGCTTCGGCATCAGCTTGTGGGCCTGATTTTAGGCAGAGAAGGAAGAGCCTGCCTGACAGAGTGAGTAAAAGGAAGCCTTGGAGTAAGAATGACCAGGACTCTGCCATTCACATCCCGTGTGCTCTTGGGTACACAGGTGGCTAAATAACCATGCTGAACCTCAGGTTTTTCATCCGTACAATGGAGATAAAACTACTTACCTCAAGCGAGAGCTAAATGAAATAATGTACATAAATGGCTCGTCATAGGGTCTGACACATAACAAGGGATGCATAGCATCAATAAACAGTCACTTTTTAATATTTTTAATCTTTCTAAACTAAGGCAAGGGCAGTTTCAGTTTCCCTTGAAGTCAATTCCATTAACCATATTCTCCAAAGGACATCCTGAGCATTTACCCTGACAACTCCCTGTGAGGAGTTCACAGGAGGGACATCTGCACCCAGCCTGTTCCCAAGTCCTCCTTCTGCACATGTCAGATGGGACCTTTCCCTAACAGGCATAAAGCCGTCCCCTGCCCCCAGACACTCAAAAGGCCAGTGGCTGCCAATTCCATTTCCAGGTTGAATCTGCTTTTGTTTACTATTTTGAACAGGTCATTTGGCTACTGCTTTCCAAGGAAGCCACTGACTATCAAAATAAAAAACACCTGAAGCCCTTTGTTGGTTAACAGTCCAGCCCCAAATCACAGGTGGGATGGCCCCCGGCAACCCTGGGAAGAGGAGTCATCCCATCCTTGTCTCCACACACACCTCAGCCCTCTTCTGAACGCTTTTACCCTCTCCACCCTTAGTGCTCCCTTCACACAACCTGAGCCCCTGGACACCTTATCCTCTCATGTCCTGGGACACCCTCCCTAGAGACTTTGCAGAGACTTCCCAGGGGTTTTAGAGTGTTTTTAGACACTGTCCTTGAAGTAAAACAGCAGAGTGGTTAAGAACCCAAGGTCTAGAATCAAGTCCCAGCTGTAGAGACTTTAGCCACGTATTCCCCTTATTTGAAAAAGGCAAAAAAATAACAGAACCTACTTGAGAGGATTGGATGAGATTAAAGCACTTGGCACATAGTGGCATATGGTGGATAAAAGCAAAAAACAAAACGGAGAAGGTTGGCTTGCATTAGCATTAGCTATCCTATGGAAAACGAACAGCCGTGCCCCAGTTAAGAAGGGTCAGAACTCACAGGCGTCAGAGCCTGGAGGAGAGAAGGCCCCGGAGGAGCAAGGAAGCCCAGGCTGGGCGCTCTTCACAGCCACCTTCCCCACTGCCAGGTCCCAGCGCCAGGGTACTCAGAAAAGCCGCAGCTCCTTCCACAATTAGATTTTAATATTCCCGACGCTGGACTCTTGCCAGTGTTTCAAAGGCCTTTCAAGACCTAAGAGGCAAGGAAGAGCTTTCTCAGCAGCTTCCAGTCAATTCGGAAGAAATGCCTCTCATTTTTCTTTACCAAGAAAGCAATTTTCCAAGGAACCTAAAGCCAGGCGAGGCTTGGCGTTCTTCGGAGCTTTATCGCCATCTAGAGGATATAGTGACACAGTGCAAGACAAGTGCGGCCAGCGAGATGCTCTGAAAAGGGTGTCTCGCTGTCTTGCGCTGACCCTCCCACCGGGCGTGATGCCCGGGGCGGGCAACCTGCCCGCCATCCAAAAAGAGAAAGGGTGCAATTAAGACAACTCTCATTTTAAAACTTAAAAATACAATTTTATTCTTTCTGTCCACTGCTCTGAAATGCTTGATTCTTTTTAAGGGTTTTTTTTTTTCTTCTTAATATCTTGGAGATTTTTATCCATTAGAGATTCTCACAGGTACTTTTCTAGAGGTGACCTGAGCACAGTGTCCCTGCTGCTGGGGGATTATATTAACCTTAGGTGGGAGGTTTGGTGGGAGACAGGAAGTGACCTGTTAGCCCTGTAAACGCGGTACAGTATACTCTTGTCCTTTTCTTCTTTTCTTAATCTGCTAAGATCCGACATGTGCCCCCACTGACTCCCTGAAACCTCCCCACCGCTGTCTTTTCCAGACTCCGCTTACTGCGCCTTACTCCGTCTCCCCCAGTCGCTCCCCCGCCCCCTTTCTGAGGCTCCCTCATTCTCTGCCTACCTCATGTGTTAATTATGCCTCCTTGGACTTCTGGCCTCACCCTGGCTTTTGTCTCATTTTTGAACCGAAGTCCTCAAATTGTACTGGACATCAGTATCCGCTGGGGAATTTTTCAAAATAAAGATGACACTTTGGGGACATCTGTATTTTGAAAAAGTTCCTCAGGTGATTCTGATGTGTACCGAAGGTTGAAAACCAATGAGCTCTTTCTAGGAAGTTTTCCTCACTGTCATTGGCCATTGCCTCCACAACCACACATATTCTGATTAATCTAAACCTTGTGCATAACGAGAATTTCCCTGGCTATTACACATTCCTGACAGTGCAGCATCCCAGCCTCCAGCAGAGTTGCTACCAGGGACTTCTGGAGTCCCCCAGAGGCGTCTCACAGGTGCTGCTGGACACATCCAGCGACGTTCTCCCCCAACCACGCGTCAGCCTCACTCCCTGCCTTCATCTTTACCTCTCCCTGGGCTGGGTGTTGCTGCATCCATTGCGCACCCTGCTGTTTCTTCTGGGAACCTCAGTTTCTACCTTCAGCCAGGGCTGGCCAGAATCACCCAAGCTGGGAGCAAAATATCTATCTTCAGATAGGCTCCCTCCAAAGCAGAGGCTGAGGCAAGGACTTGGGTATGTAGGTGTACTAAGTGAAAAGTAATGTAGGAATCGAGTGAACGAATCAGAGAGTGGGATAAGGAAGGAAGAAAAGAAAATATAAGGACGGGTTATGCAGGTCACCATTATAACAAACAGGAGGGCCCCCAGGAAGGGTGGCTGTGATGCTGTCCACCTGAAGGATGGTGACTGGGATAGTCATCCACTGGTTCCCAGTGACCACTGATGGAGAGTTGCTCCTGAGAGCCTCGGCTAGCCCACATTTCTGGGCTGGAATTGCTCAAGGGCCTAGAGGGTGTCTATGAAATCAGAGAAGGCCTAAGAGAGACCTCACAAAAATGATTCTGTGTTCACCAGAACCACGTGCTACAGCTACAACTGAAACCAGAGGTGGGGAGTGGGGAGACAGCATGGGCCCCGAAAGAGTCCGCCATACTCTCCCACTCCCTGCTGATGTTACAAGCCCTGCAAGGAGCTCCAAAGTAGTGACGCTTTAGCCCTGAGGTTGTTCTCAGAGTCAGGATTTTCAGTTTTGCTTTATAGCTTCCAATACACATTAACTCCTAAATATCTACTGGATTCAGACATAAATCCAATGTGGCAAAAGAGAAATGAATCCATGGTGTTCTTAACATGACCCACCCGTTTAAGCCAAAGTCACTTACCCGTGGGGTACAGGGACTCATTGGACACATCTGGAACAGCAAGAGCAGCTTTACCCGGAGACATTCGGGGAAGGCTGGCAGGAGAGCCTCATTCTCTCTCACACGAGATTATCTCCCACAGAGCTCTTCCAGCCCCAGCAGTTCTCCCACTGTGTCTACATGTGTCTAAACCCTTGTGTGCTGATGGCTTTGTCTCCATATGGGACCCTTATCATATGTACCTCCAAGCCAGGTTTCTGCCCTGTGCTCCATAAATCTTACTACCTCCTGGACACCTCTATTTGGATGCCTCCCAAGCAACTCAAATTCAACACAATACGCCGGTACTCATTATCCCCTTGCCTAATGTCGCCACAAATCCTGCTCCCATCCCTGGATTTTCCCATTTCCATGAATGAACAGACACCTCCATGTACCTGGAAGCCGACAAGAGAAACTTGAGAATCGCCCCAGGTTCAGCCTCTCTTTTTGCCATCTATATTCAATTAATTACAAATTCCTTTCCATTGGCAGAGAAATTTGCCAAAAGTGAATTTGCCTGCAGCCATTTGCCTAATGATGGGGTGTGGGGGGACCTAAAGTTCCAAATTAGTCATTATAGATTAATGGATTTTTTTTAATAACCAATATACCTCAAAATACTTTGAACCTAATTTTGTACTTTACATAATCATCCATCAGTTTTACCACTAGTATGATTACTTTGTACATTTAGGGGTATCTTTTTCTATTTTATGTACTTTTTCACACTTCAAGTATTTTTTTAAATATGCTATCTGTAGTAATAGATATTTATACAATCTGCAGCACTTCAAAAAGAATTTTATCCAATTCATTCATTTGTATTCCTATTGCCTTTTTTGTCTTTTGTTTTGCATGATGTACAGATTATGTGTGTATGAGTCCAGTGGTGCATCTGGCAGCCAATGGCATCTGCCAGTGAAAATCAAGAAGTACAAGAAAAAGTTCGGAATGTCATATCCACACAAAGACTTGCTCACAAATGCTCATAGAGGCATTATTCATTATAGCCCCAATCTGTAAATAACCCAAATACTCATCAATTGATAAGTAGAATGCAATGAGTGACAAAAAGGAATAAAATACTAACACGCAGCATGGATGAATCTCCAAAGCATTACAGTAAGTAAAAAAAGTCAGACACAAAAGGCAATGCACTTAGGATTCCATTTATATGAAATCCTAGGAAACCATAGTGACAGAAAGTAGATCAATGGTTGCCGGGACAAGTGATTAGGGGAGGAATTGACTGGAAAAGTTCACTAAAAGGAAACTAGACGTAAAGAGATTATGTTACTTGTCCATTAAGACATAACTAGAAGTGGGCTGGATTCAAATTCATTTCTGTTTTCACCAGTCATGCTGTGTCTCTGATCACAAGTTCCATGACATTTGTTTCACTCTAGTTCACATTTTCCTCAATTACTTTTCTTAGATCCAGAACAGTGTTTCTCAAACTTCTTTTGTTTGTTTCCATTATTATCCTAAAGGGTTTTTGTAGATGTTTTTCCCCATGATATCACATATATGTTTATATACTATAGCCTTTGTAAGGTTGCAAACCATTGTAATATCAAAGATTTTTGTTCCTTCACCCCTGCAAGCAATCTCTGCCCCCTTAGAGATGGTATCCCTCTATTGAGAAGTTACTCATGAGATGCAGAACTGGGAGACATTCTGATCTCATCATTAGCACATTCACAAATGATCCACATTTATCTCCTACTGTCTTGTGGCCAAATACATCTAATTTGTGTTGCTTTTTCATCTCAACCAGAGGCAGAGTTTCAGAATCATTGCCTCCCCAGGATTGCATACATTCCAAACATTCAACCCTCACATACTTCCTATACTCTTCAGGTTAGAATCATTAAAACTCAAAATGAAGATAATTTGGAGTCAAATGAAGATAATTTAGTGGTCAGGGTTTTTCCCATCTTGCCTTTTCTAGCAAAGATAGGGACCCCACCTGCCTTTGGGAAATGTGCTTCCCTGAGTCCACATGGTCCTGATGTGGCTTCCAATCGCAGTGCACCACCTTCCCCTAGTTTCAGGGTAGCTAAGGCATGTGGCCTAAATTGACCAATCACAACTCTTTAAAACCAGGGTCACAGAGATTGACCCCAGGGTGGGCATTTGGTAACAGGTAAGCCAATCAGAATCATTACCTTGGTTTTAAAATATGATCATTGCAAGAAAGAAATTATCTAACCCCCAAAAAGTCCTGAATAAGATAAGCCCTTGTGCAAAATGTTGAAGTAGGTCTCACAGATGCTTTCTACCTACTTACTCTGACCCCCTCTCTAGGTATACAGTAGTCTACCTCAGCCATAACCCTGAGACTGGCTTCTGCAAACATACACACATACACACACACGTTCCTATTATGAGGAGAGCAAAGAATACTGAATAAAAGAACTAACACCAAAATGTAATTGGCATGATGAATTATCTACTTCCAACAAAGAAGACTAGTTAAGGAGGAGATACTTAAATCTAAAAGAATAAATCTCTCTAATGGTTGCATTTCAATGCCTGTATCACTTGGGAAATAAATAAATAAAACTATATTGAAGCAGAGAATTCTTCTTGGTGCCTCCCAAATCACACCATATAAATAACTAGTTCTTAAATTTATATAGCCAGCCCCACTTTCAGCTCCTGGAAGAGGGACACTATCTAAATATAAAACCAATCAATTAATCTGGATTTCACAGGAGGATTTCTAGCTCCAAATTCTTCATGCAATTTATTCCTTTCCATCTTATATATGTCAAGAATCACAGCTAATTATTTCACACATTCTATTTAAGGAAACTATTTACCAACTCTTTTTATTCTTCGTAGAGCAGGAACCCTAGGTGATGAACAGAATATGTTGGAGGAGACTTTAGATGCTTCATAGAAACTGATGTTTAAAAACATTTATTGTTCCCCCTGAAAATGCTAAAATCCCAGCTGCCCAACACACATGAAATTTAATTCCCTATGAATAGAAATAAATGCCCAGATCCTAAAATAAAATTAGAGTGGGCTATTTGGTTAGATAAACTTGTTATGCTTAATACTTGCCATCCACGCATGCTTACACACACACACACACACACACCCTCTGCTGTTGCCATAATGGGCAAAAACTACATATTCCCCCCAGCTGACAGACAGAGCAACTCCAGCCAAGCAATTCTGAGAACCCATTTAGCTGATTGGCCGAGGAAACCCCACTGATTGCTTAAGTGCATGGCACAGGGTATAACAGCCAATGGGTAAAGGGCAACCTTGGAAAAGGCCAATCACGTACTATCATCACGTACTTCAAGACTATTTAGAGGGACTCAGCTCCACAAAGCTTGATGACGCAGTTCTGTGGTAACTGTGCATAAGTTTTGGTACCTGGTCTTGCCAAATAGAATTGTCCATGTCTCCAGAGATAGGTATCCTGAAACTCAAAATAGATGTGTTGCTGATTCATTCAATCAAACAGACAAGGCTCCTAGACCACAGAGTGCCTGGCTTCACGGTACCACCTGAAATACAGTTGTCAGACACCCACATAGCCTACCAATAAATGCAATAAACTCCATGTTATTTAAAGTTCAGTCAGTTTTTATCTTTTGGCTTTAGAAATTTAACTAAGATTTGCAAACTGACACATGAACTTAATGTGAATAAACTAGAATTCTAAAAGAAATGTGATATATTTTTCCCCATGTCTGTACAATCAACAAACAAATATTTATCCAGGGTTGACATCACACAAAGTAATACAAGCTACAATCTCTCTCCTTAGGAGTGTGGGATAGAGCATAGGCACTAGGGACACAGTAATCTGGGAAAAAATCCAAGCATCACTGCTGGCCCTGAGCACTGAAAACAATACTCACCAGACACAGCACACTGTCTCAACTCTAAGTCATATTTAGCAGTGATAAGAAAGGACAAAAGAGCAGTAAACAGAATGTGTTAAGAATTCGATCATACAGTTAGAGATGAACACCCTTGTTTTATAGACTTTACCCTCTCTTTGAAGCTTTCCACTGTGCTGGATTTTCTCATGCTTGACTTCAGTAAAAGCCTGTGAGGATCATTGGGAGGGGTCACACCCTTGTGTCTCTGTGCATAGGGCTTGAGGATGTTGGGCTCCTAGGGTCCCTCTGTTCAATGCAAAATGGGCTGAGTAGGTGTTATTAGTGTATCAAGTCACACTAACAAGGACAGCATCCACCTAGCTTTGGAAATAAGATGTATACAAATTAATGTGATTGTTTTCTATTGAATGTCATATTGATGGGCTAGTTTCAGATAAGGGTGACTAAAATGACTATTATTTATAGATGTGTATATGCCAGAAACTGCACTTATTATTTCATATATACTATTCCATTTAATCTACCCCACAATTCTAAGAGGTTGGTACTACTATTGTCTCCTTTTTGTGAATGAGAAGTCCACATTCCCTTCCCCAGAAAAGTTTCTTCCTTACAATTCTGCCAATCCTCTGAAGGTATCTCAAGTGCCCTAGTGAGTGTGGGATCTGCTAGTTTCCTCCTTTTCTGTTCCAGCTCTTGAGCATTATCTCTTGCACTGCAAATACTACTCTTTGGTAATCCATTACAGTACAAAAAACCACCACAAATTTGAATGGCATAAATCAGAAATTTATTACTTCCAAAGATTTCATAGGTTGATCTAGTCATTCTTGTACTTCATATATTGTTTCATCTGGGATACCAGATGGCCGAGTCCAAAATGGCTTCAGTCATGGCTATATCAGGTGCTGGCTGTTACCAGAAGCCTCTGTCCTACTCCCATGTAACTGTTGGGCTTTCTCACAGCTTGAAGCAGAATTCCAAGACGGCATGTTTCGAACAATGAACATAGACATTGCAGATCTCCTGAAGCCCAGTCTCTGAAATTACATAGCAACATTTTTGTCACATTCCATTGGTCAAAGCAAGTCATAAGACCAATGCAGATTCAAGGGAAAGAAAAATAATCCCCATCCCTTGATGGGATTGATGGCAAAAACTTTGTGGCTATCTGTAATTTCCTATAGTCATGAAAGCCACCACCACCAACGCTGGCAAAAGGTGTCTCCACTGCTTGGACATCATTTGGTCCAAGGCATAGAATACCTTATGTTGATGCACCTAATGCCTGCACTGAGATGGCCATCTCTGATTGCTGCTAATACCAAAAAGCTATTAACCATGCTAGAGAATTATAGTAAAGTCACAGGCAGCATTCCTCACACCAGCAACACCGCCAAAATCAATCATGCCCAACACCATGTATCCTCATATCCAAACAAGATATTATTCACAGCCACCAGTGGCAGCCACCTAAGACTCAAGCCTCAGGTTTGTCCAAGGACAGTGGGGCCAGTGTCAGAGGGTGCTGAGTACCATAGCATCAGGCCTGAAGCATTAACCCAGCACTCTACTCAGAATCAGCCCTCTGCTCTGGCCCTGGGCACTGCACTTGAACCTGACCTCCTCACTTCTAACTTATTTTGGGACACAGTCTACCTCCGTTTCTCATACAGTTGATTCCCAAGGTGCCCTCACTTCATCTTCCAGAAATGATGAGTTGTAGCATGTGTGTGCTAGACCCAAAATAGGATGTCAGCTGCACACTGGGGTAGAAAGAAGTTAAATTTAATTATAGTAAAATGTAAATGACAATTCCAAATCCTCTCCCAGAGCAATGGACACCAGGTATCTTTAATTGTCATTTATAAATGGAACCAGAAGGGAAGACCGATGAGAAAAGTAAGTACATGCTACATGTCAGGCCATCTTGTACAATCTTCACAACAAATCTATAAGGTAGGTGATAATGTTCTCATTTTATAGATGAGCTCATTTAGATTTAAAAAACAAAGTTGTTTGTACAAAGTTACACATGTATTGGGGCAGGAGCCTCTTCCAGGCCTATCTGACTTGCAAACCCTAGACCCCTAATCACAGTGCTATACTGTCTCTGTAGAAGGCCTCAACCCCTCCACAGCTCCACTCTCTGGTTTCAAAGCCCTCCACTAGTCCATGAAATGCAATGTTGAATGATGACAGAAAAATCTTCTCATGCCTGATTCTAGCCTTAATGATCGTTTAACACACAGTCTCATCAAGGTCCACCACAGGAACAGCCAGGGGTAAAAATGAATCCTCCTTACATTTTAAAAAGGCTTTTCAGGCTGGTTACAGTGGCTCACACCTGTAACCCTAACACTTTGGGAGGCCAAGTCAGCAGAATCCTTTGAGGCCAAGAGTTTGAGACCAACCCGGGCAATAGAGAGACCCTATCTCTACAAAATTTGGCAAGAACAATAGTGTGCACCTGTAGTCCCAGCTACTTGAGAGGTTGAAATAGAAGGATTGCTTAAGATCTAGAATTTGAGATTGCAGTGAGCCATAATCATGCCATTGCACTCCAGCTCAGGCAATAGAGTAAGACCCTGTCCCCACCCCATCCCCCCTAAAAGTTGTTTTTTCACTAAGAAAAATCACATTTTTTGGCTCAGCACCCATTGCACAGTGGTTACAGCGCCAACCACATACACTGAAGTTGGCAGGTTTGAACTCAGCCCAAGCCAGCTAACCACCAATGACAACTGCAACAAAAAAATAGCTGGGCATTGTGGTGGGCACCTGTAGACCCAGCTATCTGGGAGGCTGAGGTAAGAAAATAGCTTAAGCCTAAGAGTTTGAGATTGCTGTGAGCTGTGATGCCACAGCACCCTACTAAGGGTGACATATGAGACTCTGTTTCAAAAAAAAATCAAATTTTGCCTCTTTCCTTTGTTGTAAACCTGAGTAAGGAAAGCTCAAAAAATGTTGTGCTAAATGACAAGATTCTGGCTCCCTGCTGTAATGGACATACAGAGTGTTCTTAGCTGGTAAGTCACTGTCAATTTACCTGTCCATTTGTCAGCCAAAATTATAAACCCACAGAGTGAAATGACTTTGTGCAAAAGTCAGATTTTCTCCTTACTCACAGAAATGATCAGAGCCAAGTGAGTAACAATGCTAACATCTGACTCCTGTGATGGAATCTGGTTCATGACTACCCTGGGCACCTGCTCGCATGGTTTCCAGTAGCTAACTGGTCTAAGACTTCTTCACTCTTCTAACAGGCACAAAGAGTTAAGAAATTTCTAGGAAAAGAATTATAATGTGTGCCCTTCAAATAACTATAATTTGGCAGGAAATAATTTTAATTATTTCTTAATCCTTAAAATATGAAGTGCAGCGTTTGAGTGAGAACTACAATGAGATATGTGCCAGAGAAACGCAATGAATTATACTTTACAAGTAGTAAAAAAGATCCAGAAAAATTGAGCGATTTATGTGCTATTGCAGTGAGAGTCTAAAATTTGAACTCAAAGCTGTCAACACTCAGCTTTGTGATTACTTCCTAGGAAATTATGCTTCTCACAAACCAGCGTCCTACCAGGATCCTAAATTCACTCTCGCCAGGATGTCTGAATAGACCGAACCATCTATATCCATTCAGAAGTTTAAATGTGAGTGTTTTGCTGTCAGAATATTAACCCTAACATGATTCATCTACTCTCTATCAAATGTAGTACCAATTTCTTTCTTGTTTCCAATTTTAATCCATCACACCTGTCATCCAAAGCATTTTTTAAAGTGCAGTGACTTCAAACACAAGTCAAAGAGAATTTCACTCACCAACATATTTTTATCTAATATTTAGTTAATCTTTGCAGATGAAGACCCGCAAAACCATTTAATTTTAAGTAGAGTATGAAGCTGATCTTAATTCCATTAAAATAAAGGCAAATGAGCTAGCAATTTTGCTATGTCAGTGAGACATTGTACTTGATATTTCTACAGGATTAAACTCTACCGCTGGAAGTCCACATAGAATGGATGAACTTTCTGAGGACTTTTTCTTAGGTGATCCAGACCCTACCAAAATTTCACCATTATCAGCAAACTACATGTGAAAGAAAGTCTGTGCAACCACATGATGTCATTTTTTTTCCCTGTTCCAGTAGCAAACCAAGTATAGAGAGGCAAGTATCTCTACATTTTTCAGACACCATAGAGGTTTCACTTAAAGATGAAGGGCAGGATTCCCTGGTCCCTAGGTACCAATCAAGCAAACATGGTTACCAAGCATATATCAAGGTGAGGGAATTCACTCCCTTGTTTTCACCTAACACACTAGATCCAATGTCTTGCCCAGATTCAGTGCTTGATACCAGTCCAGTTGGAAACAATAGGAGGATGGCCATTGAAACAAAAAATAATATAAACAAGCCCATATGGTGAGTAATTCTAACTCCAGACCTCAAATTTTCAGTCTAGAAGAAGAGACAGAGAGAGAAGGAGTCAGGGATAAAAACAGAAAATGAGAATAAATTAAAAATGTAAGAGAAGAGTGATACTCTCTTAACTTCTGATTTAGCAACACTATTTTCTCTCCATAGTTCTCACAAGAAAGCAATCAAAATTTAATTTAAAAAAATTTTAGCATCTTAGAAGGGTACAGGTGAAACTGACTAAATGCAGAATACAAATGTCTTCATATGGTGATTAAGAAAATGCCATGAAGGCTAAGTTAAACAGTTTGATGAAAATATTTCAGATTGTATATGAAGTCAGCACATTGTGCCCCATTATTGCACTAATGTACATATCTATGATTTAATAAAAATTAAAAAAAATAAAGGGTGGACATTAAAAAAATTTATACATGAGCACTATATATGCCTGTTCTATAAGCACTTTCTAAACATAGCTTCTTGTAATCCTCACAACTTTGTAAAGTAGATTCTAGGATTCTGCTCCTCCCCCATTTTATTGATGAGAAGAACAGAATTTCAGAGAGGTTACATGACTTACCCAAAGTTACAAAGGCAATAAGCTGCATGCTATACTATACAAGAAAGAAATATAAACCATAGTTTTTATCACCCAGGTTATAGTCTTTAACCCTGGCCACAGTTAGAAAATCCAGGACCTTTTACTCTTAAATACCAATGCCTGAGTTCCCAACTAGAGACTGATTTAATTGATCTTGGGTGGGACCCAAGCAATTGTTTTGGTTTGGTTTAGGTTTCCCTAGGTGATTTCAGTGTGTAGCCAGGATCGAAAGCCATTGAACTATGTCTAATAGGATATGCCAGTTGTTCTCAAATTTAAGCATGCAGAATCACCAAAATCCCCCAGGGTTTCTGATTCTGTAGATAGGACCTGAGAATTTGCATTTCTAACAAATTTTTAGGTGATGCTGATGCTGCCAAATGACACTCTGAGAACAACTGCTGTATGAAAAAGATGAACTATGGCAGAGGCTGACTGGTCTCCCTTGCTGGATACACAGCTAAACTACACTTCCCAGAAGCCTTGCATCTTGATGGGGCCACATGACAAACTCCCACCAATGGCAAGAAAGAAGTGAGATGTCACTTTGGGGTCTGAGGTCATTGAGATCAAGTATAGCTTTGCCATACTGTCCCTGTCCTGGTCTGCCATCTAGATGCAAAGGATCCAGTCTTTGAGACCTTCTAAATTTGTAGAACCACTGAGTCTCTAAATGACTGCACAGATCACACTCGACCCCACTCCTAAGGACCCACATAGACTATGACATGAATAAATAACAAATCTTTATTGTTTCTTCTAAGCAACTGTGGTTTAAGGTTTGTTTTTTCCAACAAGAGGACAGTGAGCCCTGTCCAGATGAAAACACTACACTAATGTAACAGCAAACCACGTGACATCTCTGAGCCTCGATGTCTATAAATGGGAACTTGATTAAAATGGATTATAGGATCTCTTCCATTTCTAATATTTTATGGTTCTATGAAAATATGGATAACTCCTAAATTTAGTGGAAATAATTATACACATAAATAAGCATAGTTGGGATACAGAGGAGCCTGGTCCCATTCCTTGCACACATTCAAGTTAGGGAGACGGAACTGCTCATGATACCAGAGAAAGCAAAACAAGACAGACTGTAACCCTACTTTATGCCTGAGGTTAAAATATGATATGAGCAGAGTTTCCAATAAATTCTTGACATGCCCTAGTGACAACTCAATCCCTCAGAGACAGAATAAGCAATGGAAGCAGACTACTGGGCTTACATCTGACAAAAAAAAATGGAATAAATCACGAAAGCTACCCTGAGCTCACTTCTAACAAGAAGTAGTTCATGAGATGGAAGTAAGTGTAAGTTTGAGAGAAAGTGATTATGTTCAAAACAAATGAGGGAGATGGAAAGCATAGCACAAGTATCCTTAACTATTGGATTCTAAGTTTTTTAATTGTGCTCCCTACTTTTAGGGTGAACATTTTCCATTGCCACCCACAATAAGATGTGCAAATTTGTACTACATATTTTTTAAAAGGTGGTGAGGTGATTACAGAAAGAGATAGATGATTGATTGATAGATGAATGGATAGATAGATATATAGATAGAGACATAATAGATATCTAGATGGGTAAATAATATTTATTCATTCTACAAACAATGACAAATGTATTTATGGCTTGTTAGACTCTTGGAATTTATTCCAAGCTCCTCATGAATCCATAATCCAAATTGGGGTTAGTTCCTTAGACTTTAGGAAATTAGGTTTTGGTTCAGCACCTGTGCTCAACGGGCTAAGGCGCCAGCCACAAACACCTGAGCTGGCGGGTTCGAATCCAGCCCAGGCCCGCCAAACAACAATGACAGCTGCAACCAAAAAATGGCCAGGCATTGTGACAGGTGCCTGCAGTCCCAGCTACTTGGGAGGCAGAGGCAGGAGACTCGCTTGAGCCCAGAAATTGGAGGTTGCTGTGAGCTGTGATGCTACAGTACTCTATCCAGGGTGACAGCTTGAGGCTCTGTCTCAAAAAAAGGAAATCAGGTTTCAAAAAATTAATTGTGAGCACATAGGCACAGATCCAGTAATGGCTCAAGAGTAATAGGAGGCTTTAAAAGCGCAGCTTGGTGAATACAACGAGTTAGATGAAAAGAACGGACAGCCACAGGAGACAATGTGGCTTCTCAGGAAAGTCTCCAGTGAACTTTGTTTTTAAGAGAATTCATTAACAAATGTGGACTTGTTGTATGTAATCAAGTAGAAATCCTATAGCAGAGATGGTAAATAATCTAACAAAATCACTGTTCCCCTTTCATAGTCCACAGCTATTTCAGGAAGTGGCTACCCCACCAGAGGCAGTATTTCCAGCCCCACCCACTCCATATACCCTCATCTCAGCATGAATAGGTGGCTCCGAGGCTTTTGAGACATAGTAGGGGTCTTTCCCTCATCCCCACCACTCTCAGCTCCTTTATCTTGCAGAAAATCTAACATTTCTGGGAAATAACTCAAAAGATTCAGTAGTTAGTTAAGGGAGAAGATGATAAAAAAAACATATAGTGGTCATTGAAATTTGTTCCCGGGGCCGACTACAAGTCTAGAAGATAGAGAATCCTCTCAGGTGGCTTCCGGCACCACCATTCCCCAGCCTATGAAAATTAAGTCCTACATTTTGTGATGCAGAGTCTGTAAGTGGCACATGTAATGGAAACTACAGTATTTGGACTCAAAAGGCTCTGAGTCTCTACCTCATTATATTACCATCAGGAAGAAATGAACTAACACAAGGAAGCCTATTATTGTACCTTGGTACCCTAATCTCATATTCACTACAGGCAGGTCACACAAGGAAGATACAAGTAAAATGGGAAAAGAATGAGCTTTGAAGACAGACTCCTCTCTTATTTATCAGCTGTGTGTCCTTTGGCAACTTATTTAAATTCTCTGAGTTTGAATTCCATCATCTAAGAATTAAGAATTATAAGAGCTATCTTGTGAGGCCTGATACAAAATGAGAAATGTGAGGCCAGCCCCTTTATTCAAAACTTATTCATGATGTTGGCAGTGGAGCACTAAACCAAGTACTTAGCCCTCGTAAGCCAGCGACCCTGTGAAATGGCACAGTTTGCACACCCATGAAGTCAGGCCTGCTTTCACTATTGTAAAGAGTAGACACAATATATGTAAAAAAGAAAAAGAAACTATCATTATTTTTGTGTAAGTATTCAAAGGTATCTATTATTAAATGTCATTTGAACAAATTTTCTTACCAAATCTTTCTCCTTGTCAGTTTAGCATTTTTTGTCATTAAAATGAAAACAGACTGAATATACAAATAAATGCCTTCTAGAAATAGCTGATGCAGCAAAACTGAAATTGACTTTTAAAATGACAAGTAATAACAAAGATTTTTTTCATCCAGGACAATGTAGATCCTATAGGAAAGTTAATCAGAATTAGGAAGAACACAATGTGATCCAATAATTTACTAAAATCCTTCCCAGTTTAGACTGACAGCTCAGTATGTGAAGAACAATGTATTTGAAGCTAAAATATACACACAAAGAGAGTAAAAGTATTAATTGTATATATCTTTGTAACAAAAAGGAAAAATTAAATATTCCCAGCAAACATTTGTTAAGTAGCTACCCTGGTGCCAGGGCAGCAAGGCCAATAAACCTAACGTTCAGGTTGCTTATAACTTCCCCAGACAGACAACGTTAATTCAATGGACGGCCATCCAGGCCACCAACATTGCTCGTCAGGGCAACTCCAACACACACATGCATCTAACCTTGTTCCTTCCCAAGTCATTCTCCACTCTGCCAACAGAGTAATTTTTCTAAAACCTATCGCTCTTCACTTAACATCTTCCTGTGGCTGCCCACTGACTGAGAACAATGTCCAAATGGCTATACATGACAGACAAAGCCCTTCACTATCTGGCCCTCTTGACACTCTCCACTCCCATTTCCTCTTTTGAGTATACTGTTTCCTCTCCCTTTAATTCCATAATCATGGCTCGTCGCCTGTGGCTCAACGGACTAAGGCGCCAGTCAGGTACACCTGAGCTGGCGGGTTCAAATCCAGCCCGGGCCCACCAAACAACGACAGCTGCAACCAAAAAATGGCCGGGCGTTGTGGCGGGCACCTGTAGTCCTAGCTACTTGGGAGGCGGAGGCAAGAGACTCGCTTGAGCCCAGGAATTGGAGGTTGCTGTGAGCTGTGATGCCACAGCACTCTATCCAGGGTGACAGCTTGAGGCTCTGTCTCAAAAA
>CAUYON010087580.1:0-53829 GCA_963573935.1 Arctocebus calabarensis
AGCAGGGTACTGGTGAAACTTATTAAATGTAGAGTATCAATGTCTTTATATAGTGATCAAGAAAATGCCATGAAGACTATCTCTAACAGTACGATCAAAATATTTCTGATTGTATATGAAGCACATTCTGCCCTATGATTGCACCAATGTGCACAATTATGATTTAATAAAATTATTTAAAAAAAAAAGCAAAATCTGGTCAAAGTTCTTCTGGAATAATTGGGAAATAGAGATGTGCCATTATTATCTCTCTCTTTGTAGGGAGGAAACTGACCCAAGACACTGCCAAGATTAATTCTTAACTTCAGATCATTAATCCATTTTTTCAGTGAAGTTTCAGTGTTTGCCTACTGTATTCCGGGCCAGCACAGGACTCCACTCCTTCCCCCAGAGGCAGGAGATTGTCCTCACCTCCACATCTTAAGACTTGCTGTCTTTACACTCTGGAACATGCCCTTTCCCACCTTGGTCAGCTAATTCATTTGTATACACTTCAGACTTTTATCTAAGCATAACCTTCTCCAGAAAGCTCTCCCAGACTCGCATTCTTTCTATAATATCCTCTTCTGACCTCTAGCCCACTCATTAGCACCCTGCATTACAGTCAATATTTCACTGGAACACTGTGAATGGCAGGACTGCCTCTTACCTGACTTTATTTTCTAAGTACTTGGCCCAAGGTCTCACACATAATAAGTCTTAAATATATATCTGTTGAATCAGCAGAATGAATGAGTGATTGAAAACAACAAACTAAAACAAATTGAAAATTTGAAGAATAAAAAACATAAATCCTGCATGTTATTTTTTTTTTTTTTTAAGAAGACACAGCAGATGCCTATTAGGAACACAATTTTAAGGCTATATAGAAGCTGTTGTTATTTAATGTATTCTAGTTTATTCTTTATTTTGATAGAAGACAGAAAAAAATGATCTATTAATTTAGGGGTTTTTGATTGTCTTGGGGCATGGAGAGCCCTTGGAGGGCTCCTGAGAGAGGCAGTGAGACTGAGGGTCTCTACTTATTTTTCAAACTCCCCTTTACCCCAGTCATAGTTACCTCTTCAACCAAAGCAAAGTGTCATCTGTGTTACATCTTCAATTCTAGTACAAGCTTTATATATATATGAAAGAGTTATGTTGGGGTGCATGCAGTGACTCATGCTTATAATACTAGCACTCTGGGAGACTGAGGTAGCAACATCTTTGGGCTCAGGAGTTCAAGACCAGCCTGAGCAAGAGCCAGACCCTGTCTTTACTGCAAATAGAAAAACTAGCCAGCATTGTGGTAGGTTCCTGTGGACTTAGCTACTTGGGAGGCTGAGGCAGGAGGATCCTTTGAACCCAGGAGTCTGCGGTTGCTGTGAGCTAGTCTGATACCAGGGTACTCTAGCCTGGGCAGAAGAGTGAAACTGACTTAAAAAAGAAAAAAAAATAAAGAGTTACGTAGTGATAAAATGTTTTATAGTCTTTCAAAATGGACAAATGGGAAAAGCCTAGGAACACAAGGCAGAAAATTTGGTTCTAGTCTTGCCTTTACCCAGCTTTATTATCTCACAATATATATTGACTCATCAGAGGCCCCATATCCTCATCTGTAAGATGAATCCTCCTGGCTACACAAGGCCAAAGTCCCTCTAGAACAGTATCTTTGTTTATGTTCACGTATTACCTTTGCAAATCTAAACTGTCTGTTGTTTTAAATATTATAGTCATTTCTTTTTTTATTCACCACTTTAATAACAGAACCCTGCAACTCTCTTTACCCTTTTAAAAAGTCACGATTAGTTTCCAGTGTCTAAAGTTGAAGAACAGTTTCCTTGTCCTCACCTTCCAACTCTCTCGCTGGAGATTCTGTACCATCCACCCATTTCATACCATTGGTCCTCTTGCCAGCCCACCCATCACGTGTCCTTTGATATTCACAGTCACTTGTACCACCTTGGTTTTCTCTTACTTGCTACCCTAGACCTGGGAATTCATTGCTTTTTACTTTATCTTTACTTTAACACACTCTATAAATTACACATGATCTGTGAAATCAACTCTATCTGGCTAGTTAAGGGACAATGTTTATTACTTCATTTTTATTTACTCATGGGCCGAAATATGTTCCATGTTACACCTCATTAATGTAAAACATGTATGTTTTTAGGTATTAACATTTTTAAAGAAAATTCTTTATATTATGCAGACAATATTGATCATAGTATTCAAGCTCCTTGAGGGCTAACTTTGTATCTGTCTTAAACTACTACATAATGCCTATGGGAAGCCACTTATGTGGACATGTGCACTTATAAACTTTCTCTCTCTAAGATTTAAGCTGCAAAGTTTGGGAGATTATTAATGAGAACCTGCAAATGCTTTGAAAGTGAAATATAATTTAAGAATAAATCTAAAATATTAGCTTCTTATTTCTTTTCTGTTGAATTGCTTTTCTTATAAAGCAAGAATACCTGTAATTTTGTGAATATCGAAATATCCCTTTACGTAGTGATAATAACCCTGAAAAAAGGAGGGATAGTTGGTGGAGTAGAAGGAAACCTTACTTCTGTCATTTCCTCAGTTCTTTTGTCATTGTTGAAAGCCTCCAAATTAAAAAAATATATATATGTATGTATATGTAGAATCTGCCCCAAGGACCCATTACCACTGCCTTTCTCCAAATCCTGATATGTTGGAGGCGCTTGAAAAACATTGGCCTAAATTCTACATCTGACCTAGGAGGTGAGTTTCTTGATGGGGCCATCCTCATTAACAAGCCAGTGTGGCCCCAGGGGCATTCTAGCTTCATCCTCACCCTCTTCAGGGGTTCTAGCAGGGAGGGCTTTGTTTCGTCCCAAGCTCCCTCTTACGAGCTGATTCTTCCCTTTATCTGGGACACCAAAGGCCTCATTCCCTGTGGGCTGCCATGGGGTGGCTTTCTTGCTATCATTTTCCCCAGTGACAGTGGAACTTCCATGTCCTGTGGGGCCAAATGACTCTCCAGTGCAATGCCTATCACTTTGTAAGGCTCTTTAGACCTTACAAATTGAAATTCCCACTGTGCGCTGCTACCTCTTATAAAGACAGGAAATATCCTCTTCTTGTCTTGCCACGTATTGCATAGGTAAACTTTCTGGCCTGTAAAATTTCAGCAACATACCAGCTGTGAGTAGAATATCTACAAAGTATTCTAACAATGCAGTAAGTAGACACTTTTTCAGTAGGAAATCACCCTCTTTAATCATTTCGAAAGGTCTATTTTTATCCTAGGAGTTTCAGCCCTACACAAAATGACTTAGTAGACTAAATAGATGCCAAAAGCTTTGTGTACTTATCCATGTCACTCTTCTAATCCCCTGACATTGATCATCGATAGATGGAATAAGCCCTAAAGTCTTTTCGTTTCAATTCCTTAATATGGAATGCAGGACCAAGAGGCGCAACACCATTAACCCTGACCTCCTCCCACTACCACCACTCTTTATGTGAGCAGCAGCCCTCCTGTTTGACCACTTCATTTATTCTACAAATTTCTTTTCCTTAGTACAAGAGAAAAGCAACCATGTGCCACACACACATAGCCTAATATTGTAAAAGGTGATATGAAGACGTCTTTCACTGTAAAGATGATATGAAGTATGTGTGTGTGTGTGTGTGTTTGTGCATGTGCAAGCACATGTATGTGCAGGAATGAAAGAGAGGGAGAAAGAGAGAAATACACACGCACGCGCGCACACACACACCAAAGACACCAAAAACTCATCTCACCAATTTCCAGTTCCCTGGACCTTTAGAAAGTCCAGAAAGCTTAGAGACAGAGGTAGTACTGAGAAATGATTTGCATTTTAATATTCTCATTCATTTGAAAGCAGTTACATAGAGACAAGAAAATAAGAGAAAAGTAAAACAAGAGGAAAGATAAAATTACCTCCTAAAATGTATTACTTGTCATGAATGGGAGAGTCACCTAAATCACAGACATGGGTTAGTTTTATTTTGTTTTTGCTTATCTTCCTTTCCTTTCGGCCCTCACCTTTTCATTCCACTTACCCTGGTCTGTTTTGAGAAGCCTTAAAATTGTAGGCAGTGTGTCGGCTGTGGAGTTTGGGCCTCTCCCTTCTGCTTCATACTTGCCGCGCTCCGATGCTTAAACTCTGATCAGGATGAAGTGATCTGTGTGCTGGAAGCAGAACCAGGTTGAATTTATCTTTAAAGTCAGTAAGTGCAATAGCCACATTATATCCCTCCAAATTTCTAATATACAAAAACCAGCTTAGAAAATATTCTTTGGTGCACACCAGAAAACATTTATGATATTCATTGTGAAACCAAGGTCATCCAGCCTGGGAGTGATCAATTCTTAAGATAATAAGGTTTCTTTTAGGTTCTGGGCATTGATGTGTCAAAGCTTGTTTCTTTTCTAATCACAAACCACCACTCCCTGAAGCTCCCTCCCCCTTACAAACATTTGTTGAAGCTTTAAGATGTTAATAATATACGGAGGCACAGATTTGCAGTCATAATTTCAGCTTCCATAACTATCCCAATCATCATTAGGAAACACCATTAACAATCCTTACTACTTGTGTTCCATAAAAGCGCCCCATACACTGGTTTAGTGAGCAGTGAGCCAGGGCTCCTGGAGCAAATTTAGAGCTGGGTTCCGGCAAACCTCCAGTCACAGTATTTTTGTCAGCTGATTGACACTTAACCTTGTTTTTTTTGTGTTTCTCTTTGTTGACATCTTAGTGAATGGCATGCTGTTGGTGCACTAACATTGAACTCCCTCATCAGCTTTGTAAGTCACACCTGACAAAGCTTTTCTGACACACATTTCCTCCAGAAGGCACAGCACAGCCTTCTCGTGCTTAAGAACACAAGGCAGCTCTTGAGCACTCCATGTGCTGGCCATTTAACCAGGGAAGTCACCAAAAACATAAAAAGGTGAAAACACAGCACTGAACAGACACCAAAAAGGACACTTGCTTTCAGTATGAGAGCTGAACCCAGGAGGCGGCTCAGCTGGGAACGCCTGTGAGCCTGGGCAACTCAAATTTTTCTCCAATCCATGCATGGCCATAAATGACCATGGAAGTACAGAGTTTTCACTTGGGGATTATAAGTGAACTTTAGCAAGTAGGAGAATTGACAAATAATGGAATCAGCAAATAATGAAGATCAACCATAATATGTCATTTACACTGAAGTACCAGATGATTCGGGCTCCTGGAAAATAACAATTCCCACTGCACAGACGTTCATGATCTGGCAAGTATCTTTTATCTTCCAGGAAAGAGTAAGGGGCAGAGGCTCCTTCAAATAGCTCTGGCATAACAAAGTGTAGCGAATACCGTGGACAACTCTGAACCTGGAACTCTCCATCTGTGATTGTCTTTGTTTTCACCGGGTTCTGGTAACATTTAGCTTTTAACTCTGCCTTTCCTTCCTACCTGAAATAAACAATAACCACACATTCTTTTCTGGCCCTCTGTGGGGATACCCTTGCCAGCCTCAGTACTCCTAGCACCTGAGCTGAGTGTAGAGCTTCACCCTTTCTTAGAGCATTTCAAAATGCAAAATCCTTTATAAATACATATACAAGATAATACCTGTATGTGTTATCATGTATTTTTATTTTTATGTATAACAAATATACATGCATAATAAAGAGAGGAATTGTATTTTTAATAAGTATCGGTTACATTTTTATTAAAAAACTTATTTATTTTTATTTAAAAATACATAAAATCTAGACAGTGTAATACAAGTTCTTTCTCCTCATATTAGTTGTTCAAGCATACTAAAAAATATGTGAAGCTAGAAGTTCAACCCTACACTTCCAGAAAGTCCAGCATTCTTCACTCTGCTGAATTAGACTCTAGAGAGGCAAAGAGAACACTACCAGGGAGGAGAAATTAGACAAGTGTTCTATTAAATCTACTTGAAGAACACTGACTTAATTTTCCCAAAACATGGAATAATTTTATTGCATGTTTTTTGGTCCAATTTTTCAGAAGCTATATGGCTTAAGGAAACTTTTATGAAGATCTTAGATATCCTCATAATAATTCTTTTCAGACATTTAGCCTCTGTTAATATTTCTTCTGAACAACCAGAACTAAATAAGGAATCTTGGTGCCACTGGTCTTCTGGAAATTTGTCTGTGACTTTCTGTTTCTGAACCATCTAATGTAGTTCTTTACTTGGAACTCTAGGTCTTGTACCACCTGGTTAGGGTTATTTTTGACTTCTCGTTAATATAGCAATTCTCAAACTTAGTGAGTATTAGAATTACTGTTAGACTTGCTAAAAATACAGATTCTGGGAACCCTACTCCCAAAATTTATGATTTAGTTAAGTCTAGATGGTACCCGAGAATTCGCATCTGTGTTAAGTTTCCAACCTAGTAACCACTATCTTTGTCATGATCAATTTACTTAAATGTTTAGTATAATGCTTGGCACATTGTAAATACTCAATAAATGCTACCCATATATCAGTTTCCCTATCATCCCATAATTATAACATTTTCAATCTTATCCTCATTTAGTTGCCCTTACTTCATAAATATTCTATTTTATCCTATCTTTACGTACTCAGCTCTGTCTTGACATAGGTACAATCTCAATCAATTTTTTTAAAAAACCTTTGATATCATCTTTGGCTCTTCTTTTCCTGAGTACACATTGATCGATGCCATTAATTTAATTTTTAATGATATATTGGCATAAATGTGTACTAATTTGTTTCTGTGGTAAAAGTGTATTTCCATCTAGATAAGGAGGGCTGAGGCCATTTCTTATATATCTGCTCTACCCACCACAGCTTCCAAAACACCTATTAAGTAGACAAGATGGATTACTTACTTATAAGGTGCTCAAGTATGCGTCTTGTTTTGAAGGTTGTAGAGAAATGCAAAAAACTATATAAAGTGTATGTATACAGGCTAATAAAGGGTAGATATTAAAAGTAAATACCTATTTAGTTCCTCTTAAGGTATAGAGGATAGTTAAAAAAATAAATTGCATTTATTTCTCAACTCAATTGACAAATTAAAATCTGCTTTCTTACTTTTTTCTTACTGTAAAGTTAGAATGCTTTGAATCTGCATGTCTACTACAAAGTTGAAACTTGTCTTCACCATCTTCACCATAAATACGTAATATTAATATATATTACCTGTATGTAATACTCGTGTCATATATATGCATAGTGTAAAATATATATATCTGACTTAAATGTTATAGAGGTTCAGTTTGCTTCCTTGGAGTTCTAGCTCTATACTTTACTAGCAGTCTGGGAATTCTATACACAGAAATTTATCATAACCGAGCACTGGGCTGGAGAATAGCAATTCCAAGTAGCAAATGATTGCTATTTCTCTGGTCAGGAACTGTGGTACTATTTGTGGTCTTTATAAATGTTCTCATGATGTTTTCTAGAAGGCGGGAGGTTTCTAGCAAAGGGACTTCTAAGGCTTTGCATTATGTGAGGCCCCCCCACCTTCAATTGCTTAGGAAGCCACAAAAGCAATTACCTATTATATTAAGCAACTTCTCTTCAATAATATAATTCTTCAGAGTTTATGTAGTGGACTTATAGTTAATTTTTTATACAAAAGGAATTATTTGAATATAATTAGGTTAATTAGACACCTTTTTAGAAAATAACTCTGGGTTAGTTAAAACTATAAATTCATTCAGCAAATATTTACTGAGTGCATATGTGTACTGTATAGGGTACAAATTATTTTAGAAGATTAAAGTATGTATCAGGTATGGATTTTATTTTGATCATTCATTTTATTATGGTGGTAGAAAATATGTGTGCATAAAGAACTACATTTTGAGGCAGAAAGAATTAATTGTCATATGAGTAGCTAATGCAATGCATGTGGAGAATGAATCTGGATTGTTTGAAAGATGTTGGGATAGACTTTATGGCAGAAGCTCTATTTAGGTCTGGTCAGGGAAACATACAGACATGTGGAGCTGGGGAGATAAATTGCTTTTACAAAACCTGATCACTCTTTATGTGTATTGAATTCTAGAGACTGAGAACTGGTCAGGGTGGAGGAACATGAAATGGATTTGGAGTCCTCTTGGTTCAGTTTGACTGGAGCTCAAAGGATAGGAGGGGGAGACTGGAAGAGTTTACTGTCGTGAGTTCCAGGAGGATTGTCAGTGTCTGGCCAAGGAAGGGGTCTTGGGTGTTAGTCTATCTAGAGTGGAGAGGGGAGTGAAATGAATCCATGTGTGCTTTAACAAGATCAGTCTGGCAATAACATATCTATGGAACTGTCTATAATATCAATATTTCACTTCTGCTCTTACTTCTAAAATTTTGATGTATTTGTCTTTTTGTGGGTCTTTCCTCCTTCTGGATTTTGAGACTTGCACTAATTATTTGGGTAGTGATTTCCTTGATAAGAGAGGGTCCTAGGATCCGTGGTCACTCTAGTGAAAGGTATCGTTTAGAACAGTGGTTCTCAACCTTCCTAATGCCGCAACCCTTTAATACAGTTCCTGTGGGTTGTGACCCACAAGTTGAGAACAGCTGGTCTAGAGGGATACAAAATGAACAGGCAAACTTCTTGGAAAATTGCTACGCTCCAGTTTTGTCTGCTTTATGACTCAATGAGTATATGGTGGAAGTTCAAAACGCAGTGAAAGAAAGATTCCAGAAGAGGTAGTGCTTTGCAGACATGCACGGTTCCCACTAACAGAGGTGAATGTTATCAAGACCAAGTTGCTACAGACTGCAGTCGGAGAGGAATCTGAAAATGAAAGTCGTGAGTGCAACAGGTAAATATCAATATCCTGCAAATAACCTTGGACTCCGACAAAAACGAAATCTAGTAAATAAATATTTCAGGTATCATACATTACAAACTTACTTGATGAGATCTCAGAAGTTGTATACATCCGAAGTGAAAAATATATGTATTCCCAAAATACGCCATCATTTTCCTTTCACATTATTTATACCTAAACTATGATGAGAAATTAATTACGAAACCACTACAGCCTCTCCCGATCAGTGTACTATTGGGCTTAGAATTGACATGGATTTGGGGAAGTTAGTTAGGTATCAGATATTACCAAAAATACTTAAACCCACCTACACACATTGACAAAATCAAAAAGTCTGTCTTTGTTCTATAAATCTAATACGCTCCATAACACATCGTGAGTTTTGTACATGAAATGTCTTTTTGTTCATACTCCACAGAACTATTGGGGGCTGCTCTGTCGCAGCATTCAGATTTGCCGGCCCACTCTCCACTCTCTGCCTTAGCCAAGGACCCACCCTATCTCCGCAAGTGGCTTAGTGCTTCTTTTCCAAAGGATTAGGTGGAATGTATGTACATAAGCGGAGTAACTGTGCCCTCCTCTGGCCAGAGAAGTGATTGCATTTTGGGATTCCCCGGCTTGAGAGCTGCATACAAGAGACTTGGTGATCTATGCACAGATATAAAGATGCGCTTTCTTGTAATTAGCATAGCTAGTGATTTTCTAAGGCACACGCATTCCTGTAAATAGTATTACCCCTTCCATGGTATTTCTGGAATTATCAAGTAAGGGAAGACAGATACATGCTGAGCTCTGCAAGGAATATTACTTATTACTGGTGTTTTCCAGACTGCCAGCTAAATGGAGTCAACACAGGTTGAAGTTGTTAATAAGTGTGTTGCAGGTCCGTCATGAGAAGCTCAGAAGAGGGGAATGACTCATAACTATTTTTCATTTGTCTCTCTGATTCTCTTACCTGCTTTTTTAGGAAGAAATCAGCATTAAACTGATAGTACTTTCTAAATCCAAAGATGGAAATAAGCATTTTGATGTTCCCACTTCTTCAAGTGGGAAGAAAGGAAATGATTTCTCACTACCCTGGAAGGGTAGCTGCCCGTCCATAAGCAGGAGAGGGATCGTCCCTGAGCCTGAGGACCCCACAGGACTGAGTCAGTCTCTGCGGCGGAGGAGAAGAGCATTCATTCATTTCAAGAAAGCTCAGAAGTGGAAATAACAGTAGCAGAAACTAGATCTCTGCCTGGGGCTTCAGGTTGCTTTTGCAAAAGAACCATGGAACTTTCTTTATGAGCCATCTCGGCTAACCGCTCTGTGATCAGAGCAGCCAAATACTCAGAGTCCCAGATAACTCACATCAAGTGACTTATTAAATAAAAAAAAAAATCCATTTACATTTTCACTTTTCAAATACTGCATTTATACCTTAATCTAAACTGCTAAATTATGACACATTAATTTGGGCTTACATTGTTTTCAACAAAATTAGCCAAAAATCTGATGATCAAAGGGAGAAATGTGGTGGTAGATATAATGCGGGGGATGGGGGAGGGAGACATTTCCAATTAGAGATGTTTCTCTAGCAAGACAAAGAATTATGTTGCATTGTGTAATTGGTTCTGAGGCTGTGATAACGAGCATGTTGTCAGAAATTTCAGAGAATCGGTGTAATCAGCTTGAAACTCATTTCCTGAGCTCTAGACTCAAACTTAACCTCCAACTGGCCATATTTTTTTGATTGATGTTCTGTTATCTGAAATTCAGCACTTGAAGAATCAATGTTTTTAAAAACTAAAAGGAATAGATAAAAGGAATAAGTTCTAGTATAGTGCAAGCAAGTTCTAGAATAGTACAATAGGAAAATTATAGTTAATAATGATTTATTATGTATTTCAAAATAGCTACAAGAGACATGCTGTAATGTTCTCAACACAAAGAAAAGGCAAATGTTTGAGTGGATACCCCAATTACCTTAATTTGATCTTTAAACATTCTATAAAGATCTCAAAATATACACTCTCAGAGAATATGTGAAACTATAATATGTCAATTTTAAACTTGACAATGTATGTGAAAGTAATTTACATACAATTGGTAAAAGAGGAAGTATAAAGTCTGGTGAGGAGGACTTGGGAATAATGTAATTGAAGTTTGGTGGGAAAATCCAGAAACCCAGATAACAAAGCAGCGAATCACCTTCTCAATGGATCCGTCCCCCCACCCACTTGTCTTTTCTATCGGTTTCAGCATCATTGCTCAGTAACTTGAGCTCATGTTTTACTACTCTTTCTTTCTCAAAGAAACTAGATTTCTAAACTACCCTGATTCTTTGTGAAGGGTCACCCTTTATCACTCCCCATTCCCACCCCACGGCCAGCGCGCCGCCCTGTCCGGCCTGAGCCAGGCGGGGCTCTGCAGCTCATTCCCTGCTCTGCGCCCCACTCCCACCCGACGCTCCGTGAGTGCGGTGAGCTCGGAGTCTGAACCCGGCTTGCAGTGGACCCTAACACTGACTCTGGTCTTTGCTGACGAACCTCCTTATTCTAAGGTCCCACTAAACACACCAACTTGTTTATCATACGTACTTTTTTGCAGGCCAGATTCTATGTTTTTACCACCCAGTTCAAACCTCCAGAAATACCCTTCCTTTTCCCTTATTGAAAACATATCTATCATATGAGGTCACGGTTATACCCCTTTCGGTGTAAGTTCTCTCATCACCATGCCAAGAAACAGATCCCATGATTATCTCCTTACTCAGGCCTCTATACTAAAGAGTAACATTTGGCAAACTATACATGTGGTGGTTCCGCCCTCGATCTTACACGCACCTCTCACTTAATTTACAAGCTTGAACACTGTTTGAAGCCGGATACAGGGATTCATTCATCCTCACAGTTTACCAAGCACATAAAGCATTTAGCTCTCTGTACATCTGAAATAGATATTTCTGTTGGTAACTTAAACATGATTTTTACAAAAAATGCATTTATAAAGCAAATATTTGTGTAAAGGATAAAATATGCATTAATAAAACAAAATATTTGGATATGGGCTGGACAGAGTTTTTTAAAATAAAGGATTTACTAAAGGATTATTAAGCTTGCTTGACTAATCTTAATAAGTTTTAGAATGCAAGTTTAAAAACAATCAAGGAACAAATTTTCAATTGTTATTAAAAGTACCTATTTACTTATATACAAATTAAGAGTTTAAGCTAAACACCTTGTTGAAAAAAAATACTAGCATCTCATGAAGAATGAAGATTGAAAAATTGTTATAAGGCAATTTTTCAGATTAATTGCTTCAGTGAATAGGTTAAAACAAATGTAATTAACATCTTAATTGCTTCTAAGTATTTATTTATAAACCCTCTGTCCAGCCCATATCTGAACATATATTTTGAAATATTGAAGAATATAATGAAATTCTTTCCCATTACATATTTCATCTTTACTGTGGTCTCATTGATAGATTTGACTTGAATAATGGTGAGTTACTTCATTCAATAAGTGTTTACTGAGCAACCACCAGATAAATGTCTGGCATAGGAGAAAAATCATGTGACAAAACAGACAAGGTCCTTGTCCTCATTGTTAAGTTTTATGGTAGGAATACCCTTTTTCTAGCCCGTTTTCTGTCAGAAATACCATTCTAGGAACCTGAATAATTGTTATAAAAAGAATTGAGAAATATAAGTTGGTGCGAAACATTTCCCTCTGCTTCCTACTTCCTTCTTACTCATAAAGTGACAGAAAATGGTATAATGAAAATTTATTTTTATTTATACTTCATACCAGGAAAAGAAAGCTATCATCAGTGATACCAGCAGACATTACTGAGCGTCTTCTGGCTGAAGTACATCCGACCTTTCTTCTTCCTCTCTCCCTTCTAGTCATATGACATACCAATGTACATTTTGGGTAGGTGAATAAAACAAATGAAAAGCTTTGTAAAAATTAAAAGTCGGAGTAGAAGGGATCGTGAGAACATTTAACCTAATCATCTCATTTTTCCATGAAGGAAAAGAAAACTCAGAAAGAAATTATTTTCTCAGGATTGCAGTCAATTAGCCATAGGTTCTAGACCAGGAAAAGTCTTCATTCAGTTCAGTTCATCTTCTGCTAAACTATTTTGGTCCCTAAAATTATTTCATTCATTTATTCCACACAAATGTTTTACATTTTTCCTTTAGCATGGGAATAAGGCTTCCTGAAAGAGATGAAACTCACTCTGAGTCTTAGAAAATCCAGATAATGGGGGTGGTCAGGGAAGAATGACCGAGGGGCAAATCGTCAAGGTTCTTGGATGCTATGCAAAGGAATTTTGTTCCTTTCCTAAAATTGACAAAGAGCTTTTTAAGATTTTCAGTAGGGAGTAGTGGGTAGATGTTTGGTCAAATGCTACCACCTTTGTTTTAGAGACACCATTACTGTAGCAATACAGGGGATAGAGGCTGAGGGGCCGCAGGCAGAGAAACCAGAGAAAAGACAGTTGTAGTGCTGGTCAGTACTCAGGCTAAGTCATGTTGACCCAGTGAAGATGTAGGCATCAGGCATATTATTCACAGTAATTATCAGTCTGCAGATGCTTAGTCTATGAATGAGCTTCTCTCATTCAAAATCCTCTGAAAATGAAACATATTTGGTTCATGTGGGTGTGTGTATTTCTGATGACAGAGATATATATCTTAATCTCAAATGGATGAGACTCTTAACTTTTTAACAGCTACAGCACTAAGAGCCTGAACGTATTAAGGCAGTTTCCCCAGCTCCCAACTCCTCACCTAGGAAATCAGTCTTCCTCAGATAATTGTATCAGGGCTTTAATAGATAGAGAGAAATGATTTTTTGAGACATGTATCTTTTAGCTAAAATCGATGTAGTAGATTTGTAACTCTGCAAAAGCAGTGGTAATTATCATGACTCTCTCAGAAGAATATGAACAACAATTCACAAAATTCCACAGAGTCTTGTGGTGGTTAGGTGAGGAAGTGTTGAAAAATACACATTTGCCTGGCACCCCTTGCCAACTCCATAATCAGGAGTTGAGTAGCAGAGTAACACAGTGGCAGAGTCCAGCTTAACTTAACTTGAATTTGAATTATTAGTATATGTTCTGCACTTCTAAGACTTTTCACATGTAAGGAATCAGAATGTGGTGTGTTTTAGAAAATAGTAAAAGCATTAACAGTCTCAAAATGGTGTCACAGTTTAATCTGGAGCATGTAATATTCTACATGCACTGAAATCTGTGTCAACATGTAGATTGCTCCATACTTACTGGAAAAACCAATGTTATGCTCATTCTTTGGTATTGCTATGTAGTGCTAAGAATGGGATATAGCAGAAATTTAGGAAAAGAAATAAATACAGCAATATAAAATGTAGGGTATGGCATGAGTGCTATCTTCCTGCTATTATGGGCTTGTAGCTGAGAATTGTGACTGTTGGGTTTTAAATATCATTTTCATATTTGGGGGGAATAACCACATATTAGTGCTGAGACGTTTATTTCACTTTATTATTTTTTTATTAAGCCATATACACCTGGACCATGAATATATTTATGTATATGCGGAGTACAATGTGTTGGTTTTTTTATACAATTTGACGTGCTTACATCAAACTAATTAATATAGCTGTCTCCTCATTTACTTGATTATTGTGTTAAGACATTTGTGTTCTACACTTGACAGATTTGACTTGTACCCTTGCAATATGCTCTGTAGGTGTTGTCCTGCTATTTACCCTTCCTCTGTCAATCTTCCCCCCCTTCCCACTCCATTTCTCGCCTTCATCCTGGGCTATAGTTGTGTTCTATCTTTCAAAACAAAGTGTGAGTAAATATAAGTTGGTTTCCTAGAAGTACTGAGTACATTGGTTACTTTTTCCTTCATTCTTGAGATACTTTACTCAATAGAATGTGTTCCAGGTCCCTCCATGGAAACATAAAAAAGGTAAAGGCTCCATCTTTTTTAAGGCTGCATAGTATTCCATGGTATACATCTACCATAATTTATTAATCCATTCGTGGGTCGATGGGCACTTGGGCTTCTTCCATGACTTGGCTATTGCAAATTGAGCTGCAATGAATAATCTGGTGCAAATAATCTTTTTTTGCAAAGTGACTTTTTTGGCCTAACTCCAGTAAGAGTAGTCCATATAACAAAATCCCAAAACTACAGATGTTGGCGTGGATGTGGAGAAGAGGGACCACTTCTCCACTGCTGGTAGGAGTGCAAAGCTAATACGTTCCTTTTGGAAAGAAGTTTGGAGAACACTCAGGGATCTAAAAATTGACCTGCCATTGGATCCTGTATTTCACTTTATTTTTGTTCATGCATGCATATAATGAATTACATAAACACACATACATATGCTCACACAGGCATATATCCTCATCTATAGTGTTATAATATGAGCCATAAAAGAAAATCTTATAATAAACATCCATCCCAAATGTGCATCAACCTATATGGTTCCTTCCTATCTCATCCCCTTTTCAGAGGTACCCAGTGTTTTTAATTTCTATTTACTATTCACTTGCTTTCTAATGAAATGGTTATATCATATGTATTTATATTAAAAATAATTTATTTTGTTTGCTTGCTCTTAAACTTTATAAAATATTATTAAATATAAATAGTTTCCCAAGACTTCCTCTTTTTACTCAGGATTATATTTGTTTCTTTTTTATCAGTGCTGAATGTCCCATTGGGTGAATACTCCCCAATCTGTTCATCTATTATTTTGTTAAAAGACTTTCAAATTCTACCATTTCCAGCATATATGTTATGAAAATCTCTTAACTAAATTTTTGCAGATAATTTACTTATTTCATCATGTAACAGTGTCTAGATTCTGAATCTACTTCTCTTGAAACAGAAATACTGGTCCTATTTGTCTCAGGTCTGATCCTAGGTGCTGATCTAATGCTTTTCTTTTCTGAAGATATTTCTCCCATCAGCTAACTTCTTACCCAGTCACCTGTTTCCTGTATATGCTCAGTGAAGAAAGACCCGTTAGCGTACATTCTGGGTAGTTTATAGGCCAGCCTTTCTGGACAGTGATGGGTTGAATCACAGGCGAAAGCATCTTGCTTTCTAGAGACGTTTCTGTGATCTAGAAAAAAATATCCTTTTACTTCCTTGGTTGGGCCAGCAGTACTTTTTTCCAGCAATGTGAACCTATATTTTTTATTATCTGTAAATCTCCAGGGCACAGCGAGGGACTTCAGCTCCCTTCAATCCCTTGTTTACTGGATTGGATGTGAAAGAGGCGTGCCTTTCAGCGTATTGGGCATTTTTATGAGAGTATTTTGAGAAAAGTATTTACTCCAAGCTTCTGTTACATCTATGAGGTCTGGCAATTAAGTTGGCTTACTCTTCCTAGAAAAAGTGCTAGGTCCCTCAGTACTGAATATCACTATGGCCACCTTTGAAATACTCCCCTTAGGAAGCTTTGCACCAATACCAGTGCCTTGTCCCCCCTTCAAAACAATTTTTCTAGGATGAGATCATCAATGTAATGTATGACAACTGCTCTGGTGGCCCTTCCAGAAAAGGAGTTCCAAAATTGCTCGGAAGGGTGGCGTAGGTCCTGGCATCAGTACATAGGTACCCGAGAGGAGCACTTCAGAGGTGACCATAGTGATGTTCAGCAAAAGGTAGGTAGCACTGTGTGCAGGATGAGCCCCTGAACTTATTCGTCTGCCCTTGTCTATTTACGATTGTCGCCGGCAGGAGCGACTCTAGGGTTACCGCTGTCACCACCTTCATGAGAATTATGTGTAAATGAGACCTGGGAAGTTTTCTATTCCTGAACTGACCCTTACTTTCAACAGAATTCTTGGCATTAAACAATACTCAAATTTGAACCTTCAATGACCTTGCGACACCTATATTATAAAATAGTGTTTATAAAAATGCTGAAAATTTCGAATAATGCTTTGATCTTCAGATAAACTTAAGGATTAAAATATCATCACACCTAAAAATGTAAAAACATCATTAATGACTAATTCTGTGTCAACTAGTGTTATGATCAATGGCATAACAGTAACATAAAATTTGTGATTATTTTCTAGTAAACAAATTTTAAAACCTGAAAAAAGTAGGGATTTATGTACCCATTAATACACCACTTATGAGAAGATATTACCACATTTTGATTACATTTTCCAGGTCCTGAAATTCCATTTGCTGGCATATCAGCACATTTTAAAGCATGTATTTATCCACATGCAGAAACACAGTGCACTATTATTTTGCTTTATCCAAGGGGCAGTGTGGTTAATTGACATCTACCAGAATAACACTTAACAATATCACCAAAAGGGACTCTCTCACGGTGCTGTGAAACTCTTCAGAGGATAGACCATGTTCAAAATATATTCTGGAGAATCTCAGAACACTCTTCTCCCACGTAGCTACTAAATATTTCCTTACATTTATTAAATTTCCCTTCCTAATGTTATATATTTTGATACCATGATAAAACTATAAATCTGATATAACATATATTTCAGTCATTTACAATTTCCAAAGAGTTTATTTTGCTTATTCAGAGCACATCATAGCATATATTGGCGGTATTGGCATATGCTTTCATAGGAAAATATAGTGCTATTGTAAGCAGCTTTCTCTGTAAGGAAAATACAAGCTAATAAATGGGTAGCTCTCTTTGTCTGTCTTCCCATTACCTAACCTATGAATCTGCCTTCATCTGCAATTATATTATTTCTCTCCTCTCTAGTTACTATACAAGAAGCATCCCTCCTCCCGCCAAAGATGCAAACCTCCAAACTTCCTAAATCTTACCCCACTCTCCTTTAGGGAAGACACAGCTCCATCAGTAATCTCTCTCTCTCTCTCTCTCTCTTTCACACACACACACACACACACACACACACACACACGCTGGCACAATCTCCTATATCTCTATTAATTCTCTTGTCACTGAATTCGAGCCGTCAGCATTTAGACAAACTAGCAGACAAAGGAAACAAACATAGATCCTTGATACACACTCCATGTTTCCACGCTATAGACCTACCTCTTTATCGTCCTTCACAAAAGCCCATGTTGTTCCCAACTCTCTTACTTTCCTGTTCATCGTAATAAATGTTCTTTTTAAATGTCGCTTTAAATGTGAATAATGAAATATTTCCTCACTTCCACTATTTGTCTTTCTCCAATCTGGCTTCCACCCTGCGTGTTCCATGGACATGTATCTTGTTAAATCCACCTGTGATAAGTATGTTGCCAAAGTCCACTGACATTTGCCAATCCTCATTTTATTTGACCCAATAGCAGCTTTCAGTGCAATATTTTCAGTGTAAGCCTTTCTTCATGCAATATTTTCCTTGCTATCTTTTGTGACACCACCTTCACCTGATTTCCCATCTTTCTGCCTGCACCTCAGTCACTTTGCAGTGCTTGTTTGTCACATTCCAAAGTCTACACTTGATCTTAGCCAAAAGGTTGAGATGCCATACCTCCCAACGTCTAAATGTTGGAGTTCCTTAGGCCTCTTTCAGGGCCCCCCTCTTTCCTTTTCACATTTTATTGTCTTATCAGCCATCTTGACCACTTCTCTGGCTTTATAAGCCACCTGTAGGCCAAGACATTGTATGACTTCTTTAGCTCTGAGCTCCACATTCCTATTTCCAGCTGTCTATGTGACATACCCACTTGGATATTGTAGATTATATGTAAAACCCTTTTAATATCTCCTTCTGTCACCAGCTCACATGAACTATATAAGTGATCTTTTTTCTTGCTTTTTAGAAAGTTTCAGATTCACTTAAGGGTACATACACTTAGTTATGTTGTTTGTATTTATTAAGTAAAAAGTCCAAGTTGCAGTTCAGCCTTTCAACCACAAGGTGCGCCATATGCCCCTACATTGTAGCTTTATGATCAAACTGTTTAACAACTGAAGATTTCCACAGGAGGGAGAGGGCTAGAAGCACCATGCAATTCTGAGACCAAATTACAATGGCTTTGATGGGGAATAAAAGGAGAACAATTTTCTCCTCGGTGATACTCTACCACTTTCCTTCTTCCTTTTTATAATTTTCACTTGCCATTCTGATGAGTTGTTTTGATAGTTAATGTACTGCCAGTAATCGGGTATCTCTCATGTATGTTCATATAGATTCTACTTATAGAGAAAACAAATACCTCTCCCACAGAACACAGGGACACACACAGTCAGTCACACACATGCACACATCTCACCAGAGAGAGAGAGAGAGAGACAGAGAGCGCATAAAGAATTTTCATGAAGTTGGAAGGTAGAAACTCAGAGATGAAAAGGTAGCACATCAGTGGAAAGACATAAAATATAAATATGAGTAAAAAATAAATCTGAGATGCCTCTCTCTTAATTGTGTTCTTTTTGCTATAGCTTTTGTTCCTTGGCCTAAGAACAAGTCTTTCTGAATTCATTGCCATGTGGATGTTGCTGCATCCTGACTAGTTAGTACTAGCCTTGAATCTTGACATGGCTGTTGGCCCGGATTTAGACTTCCAATGGCCCTCATTCTGTCCAGATCTCTTAATTCATTCACCATTTCTGTCGGTAGACACTCTTTCAGGGGACTTTGCCCCTTCTGCAGTTCTCCTAGTCCCAAATCTTATCTTTGTTAGGATGAGGGAGAAGTCAGACAGAGGCTTTGTGACTTCAGTGTAGTGCTGAGGTACCAGAAAATATAATAGTTTCCAGCCAAGCAAGGTTACTAGGTAGATACATCAAACAGACACATAGTCAATCTATAGAAGTACATTCAGGTGAAGATGTGGATAGTATTAAGAGAGACTGTGGGTTTGAATGGTTTCCTTCTTCGTGGAGATCCATATATAAAGCACATCAGCTCAGCACTGAAATTCTAACTGTGGCAAAGGATGTCTGCCTCAATTGTTCTCTTATAGTTACATACCTGACTAAGAGGAACAAGTTCAAAAACTCAAGGAGCTGCAAGGAGAGAGAAAGACATTAGATGGAGAAGGGCAGAAAATCATTGCAACAGTGGATTTCACTCCCTTCACCCTGCAGCCACCATTTTAAAACTAAACTTCAGTAACTTCTATAGTTGCAAATTACCTTAAAACCCAAGGGATTTCTACTAGTTTATTCTAGAATCCAGCTAGTAACATGATCTAACAATAGTATCTTGATAAAAGAAATATTTTATGGGGAGATGCTCAGTTTAATTCAATTGCATTCAACAAATATGGATTGTATGTCTGCTTGGTTAGGCTTTCTGCTAAGGACTTGAGATGTCCTAGAGGTCAAAAGCAACACCATGCCTCCCTTCGAAGGAAGCTTAAAGTTCAATCTGCAAGAAAACATGTAAGATGGGATTTCTAAAGAGATTTAAGTTAGCAAGGGGGAAAATTCAACTCACAGAAGAGGAACTGTAAAATAAAAATGGCTCAGGAATTTATTAAATTAATGACTTATATACTCTGCCCCTTCTTAGGGAGTAATTTAAATTATCATATTCGAAACTCTAGGAAAGAAAGAACCTATTAGACTTGGTAAAAGCATTTATAGATACAGAGTTGTTTTGATATGTGACAGAGTCTGCATTTTATTTAGTTTTTGTTGTTTTGTTTTTAAAGAATATTGATTCAGAGTAAATTTCTAAGGGGCAGTTTATGCTATAATTTCAAGCAAGTTACTGGAGGATGACACGTGTGTTAGACTTTCATAACTTGTTTTTGATTACTCCAAACATTACAGACTCCTGAGTCCAGGTGGCAACACACTAAGCCAGGGATTTCTGGTTTCTTTCTCATGGATACAATAGTATTTTTGTGCCATTTGTTGAAGGCAGATTAAGAAAAAGAACTGTGTTCTCTAGGTTTCAGGCTTAATCTCATATATTTATTTCTCCCTGTTGGTAGATAAAGGTTTTTGTTGTAGAGTAAGATAATTCAAAAGGAAGAAACATTGGCAATAGGGTATATGGGTTACATGGAGAAAGGTATTTGTTTTATCTTTCATGTGGAGCTTCCAGCATGAAAGGTACAAAGAGGGAAAGCAGCAGCATTAGAGTGTATTCAAAGGTGGGAGAGAAGGGAGAGGGGAAAAAGGAGATGTTGGGTAGAGATATGGGTATGTGTTAAATGGCAGGCCACTCTGGACTGGAAATACATCCATTTTATACTTCACAAAGGAGAAAGTAGAGAACCAGGACCAATGACCAGAGAGTATTTCAATAAGGGCAATTAGTGGGAACACACCTACAGTGCAGAAGGCTATCTGTAACAGTACAATCAAAATATTTCTGAATGTATATGAAGCACATTGTGCCCTATGATTGCCCTAATGTACACAATTATGTTTCAATAAAATTATTTTTAAAAAACCATCTATTGAACATTTACAACGAGAAGTACCAGGGAAGTCATAGAATAGGAACTGTGACAGACGCAAGAACCAGACCTGTCTCTTCTTCACGTGTTTCTAAAGAGAATGGCAACACCTAGCAATACTGTCTGGGTCATTTCGATATTCTGTGTTCCTAGTGTAGCGCCTGGTCAGACAAGATATTTGAAAGATATTTGTTCATCTGGGTGAAATTTGTTAGAATTAAAAGGATCTTAACTCTTACCATTGGAGTTAATATGAGTCACATATTTCTAGTTAAACCCATTGACCTGGCCACAAGGAGAGGTCAACAAATGAAAAGGAAACCAGTATTTATTGGATACTTGGGATTCCTGTTCCATTGTGCAAAAAATTTATATGTAATTAACATATATTTTCTCTTTTAATTCTAAAAACGAGCCTTGGAATATCTTTTCTCAAGGTCAAAAATCCAAGGCTCTGAGAAATTGAGTAACTTAAAAAAGGCAATACAAACAGTAAGTGAGAAAGTCGTGCATTCAATCCAATCAGTGGAAGATTGTAAAGCAAACTTGTGTCAGTATGATAGGGAAACTCAACTTTTACATTCTGATGTAGTTACAAAAATAAGAAATAAGAATCTGTATATCTATATACAGATGAAAGTATATGATCAAATATGGTATGATGAAAATAGAGAATAAATGGTAAATTACACATAATAGAAAACTACATACCAGACTTTCAGGTAAGAATGGTGTGTATGTTTTAATTAGGCATTATCCTTGATACTTCATTAGCTATAATCATACGTTAATCACAACGAATCACAACGACAGCAAATTGGATTAGAGCTCACACCTGATGCAACTAATTATATGTCCAGTAGAGGGAGCCACCATCTTACAATTGAAAGTATCTCATCAGAAAGTGCAAAATTGTGTTTTTGAAGGGAGCCCTGAGATGTCAAGGGAAACATACAGTCTTCAAGTGTATATGGGGAAAGAGTTGCTCAGATTTTAAAGCAGTTCCCTTCCTAAATGCAAAGCAGAATGCATGAAATTATTTGCTGATTTCCTAAAGTCACTAAAATCCCATAGAGTGCTAGCTCTTGCCTTGGAGTCATTGTATTTTTCAAAGACTAGGAAAATGGCCAGTGTATTTCTGACCATTGCTGAGGCATTTTAGCCTCCCAGACTGAGCTGCGGCATCTCTCGGCCTCATTAACGTAGTGACTAGAGATACTTGCTAATCTTCAGGGTTTTCCTTTTCTCCTATTATCATCTCATTGAATTTCTGAATACAAGAAAGAAGAAATAGATCAGGAACAGGAATAAAAAGAAATAGTAAACATTCATACTTATAGAGTTGCACCCCCATTCTGTGGAAATTTAGGTATAAAGAAATATATCAAGGTCAGGTGGAAAAAGCAAATTTTATTATATATTTTTACTCTAACAGTTTCTCTAATAAGTGATGCAATAGGTGGAGAGAGATAGGGAGAGGAAAAATGATTTTTTTAAATCTTGTTTAAAGATTTTTTCATATTGTTATTATTTATTATTATTTTTAGTTATTTTAGAATCCATTCCCTTATGAGAAACTCTCATGTTTTCTTCTGATGGTTTTTTTTTTTTTCTGTTTTCTCTCCATTCTTCTCTCACATTTTCCTCTGCTTATTTTCTCTACTCTTCTCTTCTAGGGGACCTATTATTTCTTGTCCTTGTCTTTTTCTGACAACTTTGTTCTCCAAGGCATTCTGCCACACGCACAAATGAAAACTTAGTCAGTTTTTTTTTACACAAGCTCTACCAGTTACATATGATTTGAAATAATACTTAGGAAGGGCACACACAACTCCACTTCTTCGAAAGAGAAATTGATCTCTGTCTCAGAGGGAGCAGTATTTGGCTCCAAAGGCTTCTGGGCTCCAGGGGGAGCCACCACATGATGGATGGGACATTATCTTGCTCCTGACGGTGCTAAGTGGGAAACTGACACAGTGATCCTGGGATTTAAGTACATGAACCAGAACAGGAAGAGAAGGTAAAGCAATTAAGGGGAAAAGAAGACAAGAATGTAGGTCTGGTATTTACTGAAAAAATATTGGTGGTAAGGTTAAAGCTAGCATGAGTGTGCTAACTCTGTCTCTGACTGATTGTCTTACCCGGGGTAGGTCTCTGAAGTCTCTAAGCTTCAGTTTCCTAATGTATATAATGGGAGTGAAAATCTTCACCCCACAGGTTTGCCCTGAGAACAGAATGAACAATGAACATAAAGATGCTTATTAAAGAACGAGTCTGTGACTAACGGTCCAGTTTTGAGAAATGGTGTGATGAGGTAGAATGGAACAGGCTTTGTAATCGGAGATTCCCGCCCTGTGGCAGCACTTTCCACCCCTCTAACTCAGGCAGAATTTCCAGGAGGAGTCAAGGCTTTCAAACCCCAGTCATTATTCTAACTTGCTATGTGATCTTGGGGAAGCCATAACAAATCTTTTGAATTTCTATTTCTGCCTTTGGAAAAGGAGCGTAAGTAATTCCTGTTTTAAAGTTGACGAGATTAAATGTAATCATCTGCGTGGAAATGTGCGGCAGACAGGAAGGCTATCTGTCACCTGTTCCGTTCTCCTAGCACCACAAAGCCCTTTTACCCCTCTTGGTAAGATCGTAATTGACTTAACTCTCCTAACTTCAGTCAGGCATCCAGTTTACCCCTGCTACACCAAGAGCTCCCCCCAAATACAATCTGTGTGTAATTTATTGCTTCTTCATTGATCTTCTGCTGTGAGAAGTGTCCCCATACCTAACACTGGAGCAAAATCACCCATCACATGCAACTCCCTTGGACTGAGTCAGAGTATTCTGGAAAAGGATGCAAATGTTATTATCCTCCTGGCTCACTATCAAATCATTCTGGCTCCGTAACCAAAGAGACACCTTCTAATAAAAGCTCTAGAACCCTCGCTGCAAAGAATACTAGAGAACTTTCTTCTCGGTACATAAGTGAATACCACTTGTTAACTGACCTTAAATCCTGTGTCACTGAGGCAACGGCAGCCACCTGATGTAGCTACCTCCTCTCTCTAAAAATTTTCCACCTTTGTTGCCAAAATGTTTACGTTTCTGTTTTCCTTCTAGTCTCTGACCTTTCTTCTCTATCTCTCCTGTCTTGCAAACATTCCTAAAGACATACTTAGAAGCGCTTCTAATCTCCTAGTTTATTGAAATGTTTTAGTAAGTGCATCCATTTATCTAGAGTCAGCAATCGCATTTGTTCAGAAGAGTTAATGTCGTTATCTCTAGCTTTGTTCTTTCCTGTGAGCTCCACTTTTTCATATCCAACTGCCCTCTTGCCCATCCAAGAATATTCTATATTAATTAGAATATGGTCTAGAAAACCAACAAAAAAATGCATTATCCCATTCTTTGAGCGTGTGTTAATTTTTAAATGCTGCTATCACAACTTAAGCAGCTTAAGATAACATAAATGTGTTATCTTGCAGTTTTATAGATTAGAAATTCAGCACAGCACGGTTTGGGTTCTTTGCTCAGAGTCTTATCAGACTATACAGACTAGGCATCTGCTGGGCTGTGGTTTTCATGCAGGGCTCCTGGACCCCTTCCAAGCTCACTAGGTGGGAGAATTCATGTCCTTCTCAGGTTTTCCATGTGACTGTCTCCATCATCAAGTCAGCAATGATAGGAACAGTCCTTCTTATGCTTCCAATCACTCTAACTCCCGCTTCCATTGTAGAAGATTTATGAGATTACCTTGGGTCCAATCAGGTAATCCAAGATAATATCCCTATTTTAAGGCCAATTTATTAGTAGTGTTCATTTATTTTCAAATTCCCTTTTGCCATTAAAGTAATAGAGTGACAATCCTGGAGATGAGAGTGTGGAATCCAATTGGGGCCATAATTTTTCCTATCAAAAACATTATTGACAGCAGATCAGCAACCTTTAAAGAGAAGGTTAGAGCTCAAAGGAATATAGGGAACACCTGGTCTCTTTATTTTTTCCAGGTAAGAAAACTGAGGGCCAGTCAGCAAATAGACCTGCCAAGGCTACATGCTGCCCTAGTGGCAACACCAATGCTCTTTTCTCTACTTCCCAAGCAAAGTGCTTCCATTTGTTCCCATTAATTTGTTTTTTTTTGGCCAGAGCTGGGTTTGAACCTGCCACCTCCAGCATATGGGGCCGGCGCCTTACTCCTTTGAGCCACAGGCACCACCCTGTTCCCATTAATTTCATGTCTTAAAAGGCTTTCCATTTTTCTTCATTCTGTAGCAATTATATTTAATAATGAGTCTTTCATCTATTATACCAACAATCGATCTGAGCTTTGAATTTTCTTGAAAGAAATTGCTAATAAAAATGTTAACAAAAAATGTAAAAGAAAGACTTGAATGAAGCAACTAGAGAAAAATATAATGTAGTATGTGAATAAGTATATATGTGCATATACATAAGCATCCAATAACACACACATATAGAACTGTAGAATGGAGGTGTGTAGATGACACAGAGTGAGTCTTTTTTTTTTTTTTTGAGCCAGAGTTTCACTCTATCACCCTTAGTAGAGAGCTGTGGCATCATAGCTCACAGCACTTCAAACTCTTAGGCTCAAGGATCCTCTTGCCTCAGCATCATCAGTAGGTGGGACTAAAGGTACCTGGGTAATATTTATTTCTTTCATTTTATTTTTTTTATTAAATCATAAAGAGGTAGATCATGTATACATTAATGCATTTATGGGGTACAATGTGCTGATTTCATACACAATTTGGAATGCTTACATAGTACTGGTTAATATATCCCTTCATTTACTTTTTATTTTTAGTAGAGATGGAGTCTCTCTCTAGCTCAGGCTAGTCTTGAACTCCTGAGCTCCAGTAATCCACCACCTTAGCCTCACACAGTGCTAGGATTACAGGCATAAGCCATTGCACCTGACCACAAAATGAGTCTTAAAAGTCCTCCTTGAATTGTATATAAAACCAGCACGTTGTACCCCATGATTGCATTATTGTACACAGTTATGATTTAATTTTAAAAAGTCCCCCTTGAGATTCATTATAAAGGAAGATAAAAATATGTTGTTAGAAAATAAAAAAGTTTTTTTTTATGAAGGGAGTAGTCACAGATGTGTGAGTTGACAAGTCAAGAGAATTGAGCAGATTGGATTTTCTTTGGAGGAATGGAAGGGCTTTTTTTGAGGAATAAGGTGAGGTAATGTTGAATAAATAAGAGGGAATCATTTTCTAGAAAGGTCTGGGTCAGAGTCCACAGGAAGGCATGTAGATCAGTTTTTGTAACAGTACTTTCCACAGTGTATTCTGGTTGGCAGTGTATCATCCGTGGGTAGGAGGGAGAGCGACCCTAGGGAGACCAACCCAGGGAAGGGTTGCAGAAATACAAATTATGACATGTGGGCAAGCTGTAGTAATGAGGGCAAAATAGGGAAGCCTGGGGGAGATCTGGAAGGCTTTGTTAACTGATTGAATGAGATGCAAGGCAGAATGAGAAGACTTCAAAAAGTATTGCTTTTTGAGCCTAGAAGATCTGGCTCAAAAGGCAATTCTGGCAATCAATAATGGCAATCTCTGCCATTATCAGAGATGGGGGGAGTTCGCATGATGGCTGTTGCCCTTGCTTATTATGTGTGGGACCTCATTCTGAGGCTTCCATGCACAAACTTGAAAGCTATTGATAAGAGCAGTCCATTGCATAAGTTATCACTTTTACTCTCTCTCTTTTTCGTTTTATATCCCAAATAAGATCATTTTTTTTCAATTGAGTGGACATGAGGCTGAGGTGGCTTCAGCATCAGGGGCTCTTACATAAGCAAACTGAAGCTCAAATCAAATAGTAAAACAAAAATTAAGCATTACCCACTGCAACTGACTAGAGAATTTCCACTTTTACCAATCAAATAAAAAACCTTATAAAAGTTTCCCTTCTCCCTTTCTACTCCTCCTGGTGTGTAGCAAAGCACCACGTGCTGTCTGATGATGCCCAATTTTTAAATTGCTGAACGCTCAAATAAACTCATTAAAATTTTAATGTGCCTAAGTTTATCTTTTAACAAGGCCCACTGTTTACAAAAAATCATTAAAAGATAAAGTGATTATTTGCACTTTGTGGTGCATGAAGAGGATTTTAATATAGGTACAACTGATGCTTGAAAAACTTTATAGAAAAATGAAAAATATTTTTTTTTCAAAAAAGACTAAGGCTTACCAATCTAGATGTGTTGCTGATTTTTAAATTGTAGAAATGTCTCTGAAATTCCTTTCTTATTACTGCCCTAAGATGCTCGCATTCTTATTTCCAACAATTCCCACGCCTTTTCTATTAATATATACTGCCTTTCCAAAGGATTGGCCAGTACATTGGGATAAACTGACTTCATCCATTATTTTTGGTAGTTTGACAATAGCTGTAAAAGTGTAAATAACTGGAGGTAAAAATGCCCACAAGATAAGATAAGATGTAGAAAATGTGTATATTTCTACTCGGCTGCTAAATTGTGGTACATGTATACCATGGAATACTATGCAGCCTTAAAGAAAGATGGAGACTTTACCTCTTTTGTGTTTACATGGATGGAGCTGGAACATATCCCTCTTAGCAAAGTATCTCAAGAATGGAAGAAAAAGTATCCAATGTACTCAGCCCCTATATGAAGCTAATTTATAGCTTTCATATGAAGGTTAAAACCCAATTATAGCACAAGAATACATGGAAAAGGGAAAGGGAGGGGAGGGGAGGAGGTAGGATGGGTGAAGGGAGGGAAATTAGTGGGAACACACCTACGGTGCATCTTAGCAGGGTACTGGTGAAACTTATTAAAGGTAGAGTATCAATGTCTTTATGTAGTGACCAAGAAAATGCCATGAAGGCTATCTGTAACAGTATGATCAAAATATTTCTGATTATGTATATGAAGCACATTGTGCCCTATGATTGTACCAATGTACACAATTATGATTCCATAAATTATTAAAAAAAATGGATTCATTCCTAATGGTCCCGACTGCCAAATGTAATATAAAATAAAATAAAATAAAAAAGAAAGAAAGAAAGAAAGGAAAGAAAGAAAAGAAATGGATTAGCTCCTATGAGAGTAGGTTGTTATAAACCCAGGATTCCTCCCAGGTTTTCCTTTCTTCACATGTGTCCACTTCCCTTTTGACCTCCTCTGCCATGTTTTGACACAGTAAGAAAGCTACTAGTAAAAGCTAATGCCATGTTTTTAAACTTCTCACCCTGAAGAACCATGAGCTAAACTAACTTCATTTCTTTATAAATTACCCAGTCTCGGATATTCTGTCATAGCAATACAAAATTAACTAGTACACCATAGAATTACCATTAATGTGCCAAAAGAATTTCAGATGGATATGGAGATATTGTACTTACAATTCAAATTCCATAAGTGGGCACTAGCACTGATGACATGACTTTCAGAAATGGTAAACAGCCCTACATAAGGTTCTAAAGAAAACAAAGTAAACTCTTCCCTTGATTTACACGGCAATTGCATTTCTGGAAAATTAAAACTGTATAAAAATACTTTGCTTTCATTTGAAAAATGGAGATAAATTCTAGACCCAGATAATTTCAGGTTTTTCACTACGTGAATTTTCAGGGGGGACATTTGAAAGTCACATGGGATACAGAGAAAATCTTTAATGAATGGGCTTGTTGCACATATTGTTGCAGGTTGTCTAGTATCCCTGGTTCTCTGTCTCCACTAAATGCCAAGACCACCACCCAATATTAGGACAATCAAAAAAGTATATAATTTACTTTCCCCCATTGCTGAAGCATCCTCTAGGAATGATACTGCTCACCTTGATAACCACTGCTCTGAAAGGAAATAATGGAGGCTATAATGCCCAGGACCCTCAGAATCTTAACAGATCATAGAAACATGCAGAATAGATAGATGCGAAACCATGAGGTTTGTGAGGCCTATAACTAACTAGAGAAAATAGCCTCACCTAAAGGCATTAAAAAAAAAAAAACTCTTTCAACATTGTATCAGTTAAAGAAATGACAAGAAGCTACAGTATTTACTTTTCAAATTAATAAATTTAACTTCTAATACAAGGTTAGCCTTTATGTAGCCTTGTGTTAACATTTGCACTTTAATGAAAAGCAACCCTTAAACTTTAGATTTGATAATTGAATCCTTTTCACAAATACAATTGTCTTTAAGTTACAAAAGTTATAAAAATCAAAGATGGACACTATATACTGGTCAAGGGAACAATACAACTCAATAAGAGGACGATTTCAATCCTATAAATTTATACACCAACATTAATACCCCCAGATTTATAAAATGAAACCTACTTAATTTTAACAATATGATATCGTATAACACCAAAATTGTCAGGGACTTCAATACCCCATTGACAGAAATACCCAGATCCTCCAAGCAAAAACTAAACAAAGAAATGTAAACACAACTCTTGATCAGATATATTCAGTATGTTGTACCCCATCAACTCTGAAAATATGTTCTCATCAACTCATGGATCATTCTCCAAGAGTGATCATATTCTAAGATACAAACCACACCTCAATAAATTTAAAAGAATAGAAATTATACCTTGTATAATAAAACTGTGCTGAAAGACCATTTCAACGTAAGTCTACATACAATGAGCATCAATTACACATAGGAGGGACATGTCTTTAAATTATAGTTCTTAAATTGTGCTCCCCATGTTTATTATTCACTCAACCAGCAAGTTGACAGATTCCTGTATATCCTCTGAATTTCTTATCAGAATTGATAAATATGTAAGCATATTTAATTATCAAAGAAAATAAATAAAACACCCTTCCCTTCTTCACTGGGGAGGTCACACAGTTAATTGCATAGTTATCTAGTTCATTATATAGAGAAAATCCTAAATCTAGTCATAGATCCAAATAACTGAGGAAGTGGATTTTAAAAATACATATTCTCATGTATTTTCTCAATGTTTCTGTTTTAGTAAATATAATATAGAGTTTAGAGAGTATATTTTTAAGTACTAGGTGATTATTTGTCCAATGAGACATTTATCCCCATACTAAGTTCAGTAATGTCTAATCTAGAAAACTCTAGCCAATATTAAAAAATTTGGCCCAAGCATGATCCCTGCACATAATATTACTCACACAACTTTCCTAACAGACACTAGTTCATTCTTAATTATCTTTAGAAGGCAATTCTTACATCAATCAAATAAAAATAGTGCTTAAAAGTCTACTAACCAAAGCCTTCCTCTTTTCCTTATTTTCCCATCACTTTTAGGTGGACAATTATCCTTCCATTTCCTCAGGCTTACAAATTTTGACTTTTTCTTCTCCTCTGTCCTTTCCACAGAAAAAGTTCATCTAGTTTTACTTCTCAGGTCTCATCAAATCCTAGAAAGAAAGAACTATGGCTTTTTTTTTCATCCTTTTATGTCTAATACCCAGCATAATGTTTATACTCTCAGAAAACAGAAATATTGATAAGGTTTGCATGCCATATATCTGATAAGGACTAATATCCAGAATATATAAAGAAGCATTAAAACAATAAACAGCATTAAAATTGCCAAAGTCTCTAATAACATTTCTCCAAAGAAGATATACAAATGTCTAGTAAGTTCCCGAAAAGATGCTCACCACCACTAGATACTAGGGAAATGCAAATCAAAACCATAATGAGACATTATTTCACACCACCTAGCATGGCGAGAATTTTTAAAAAGAAAAACAATAATAAGTTTCGGTGAGGATGCACAGAAATTGAAACCCTTATATACAGTGCTGGTGGGAAAATAAAATGCTGCAGCTTACAGCTTCTTTGGAAAACAGTCTGGCAAGTTCTTCGTTTTTTTCTTCTTTTTTTCTTTCTTTTTTTGAGACAGAGTCTCACTCAGTTGCCCCGGGGTTGAGTGCTATGGCATCATAGCTCACAGCAACCTCAGATTCTTGGGCTAAAGTGATTCTCTTGGCAAGTTCTTCATAGATTTACCATCTGGGCCAGCTGTATCATTCACTCTGAGGTACATACTCAAGAGAAATAAAACATATGTCCATAGAAAACCTCATAATGAATATTTATGGCAGAATTTTTCATTATAGCCCCAAACTAGAAACAGTCCAGATGTCTTTCAGTGGATGAGTGCTTAACCAAACTATGGTACATCCTTGCCATGGGCTATTACTCATCAAAAAAAGAATGCTACCCAAAGCAACTCAATCTCTGGATGAATCTCAAGGGCATTGTGTAAGAGAAGACTGTCAAGAGGTTATATACTGTATGATTCCATATATTTTACATTATTGAAATGATAAAGCTATATTGATGGAAAACAACTCAGTGGTTGCCAGGGATATGGATGGGGTGAAGATGTAACCATAAGCAGAGAAAACAGAGGACTTTTTCAGATGTTAGAACAATTCTGTACTCTGATTGGGGTAGTGGTTACACAAATATATGCATATATTAAAATTCATAAAACTACACACCATAAGAAATAATAACAAATTTTGCTTTATGATAATTTGAAAATAAACATGCATATTTAAAAAACAAATAAATGTTCAATAAAAAGGAATTATTTATATAAAGTAAGATGCATTATTCAAATAGAATATCTTTCAGTCATGAAAACTTATAGATAAATATTGATGAGATTAAAAGATATTAATACTATTTTAACTTTTTAAGCATATTATCCAATAGTATTTTTAATATTCTCTTTTTTGTGAAAAAGATTAAATTAATGTATGGGTGCATTAAAAAAGAGGGCTAGAAAGAAATAAATCAAAGTTTTGATATGTGTTGTTCTTCAAGCAGTCTGGATATTTCAAATTTTCTTTTGCTTCTAATTTATATTTTCAGATATTAAAATAGGAAAATGTATTACTTTTGTAATTTAAATTGTGATTTTAGTATTATAATTAAGCAAGGAATCTAAACATCCTCTATTGAATACAATATCACTTTGCCACTGTGCTCTCAATTTATTTAACTTCCACTGAAAAGTCACCTGGATTACATTTACTGCTCTACCAAGAAACCTTGCTTATTCTCCAACACTAGATTTTGGTTCTCTCTTTCACAAAATATTCTTCACATTATTTATGACATCCTAGGCACTTCTGGCCTATTTCCATTTGCCTTATTACTTCACTTAAATTGAAAATCAAAACATTTCTGTTTAATTTTTTGTTCACTTGATCTTTTCTAAAAGGCCAAGAACTGTAATTTGTTTTAATTTTATTTTATTATTTTATTTATTTTATTTTATTGTTGGGGATTCATTGAGAGTAAAAAGAACCAGGTAACATGGATTGTATTTATTAGGTAACATCCATTTCTTTGTTGTTTATTTGTTTCTTTTTTGAGACAGAGTACCACTTTGTTGCCCTCGGTAGGGTGCTGTGGCATCACAGCTCACAGCAATCCCAAACTCTCGGGCTTAAACAATTCTCTTGCCTCAGTCTCCCAAGTAGCTGGGACTATAGGCTATTTAGTACCCAGCTATTGTTGCTGTTGTCATTGTTGTTTAGCTGGCCCAGGCTGGGCTCGAACCCCCCAGCCTCAGTGCATGTGGCTGGTGCTGTAACCACTGTATTATGGATGCTGAGCCGGTAAAGTCCCTCTTCTAAGGGAAAAGCAAAAAGAGGGAAGGGAGGGTGCTAAGGGGTCACAGTGTGTGACATACCTTTTGGGGATGAGACACAATTATACTACAAGAAGCTTGTTTTTTTGTTCAAATTATGTTATCATGTATGGTATTTTTAAACTATTCACTACTGATTGCTAATGAAATCAGCTGAGGTAAGAAGGTACATCTGTCAATACAGATGAAACTATACACAGTCTATAAAGATAATGCAGAAATACCTCTACCCTTTTTCCAATGACAGAAGCAATTATTAGTTGGTCAGTTAAAGTATAAAACAAATAGTATTTTAGTGCTTCCCAAAATAGACAGATGTTTGGAGTATATCTCTCTAAAGGTAAATGAAGACCAGCTTTTAGAGCAGATAAATAGGTGCCTTAGGAGAATAAAATTGCTATAAAGTAGCAGAAGGTTGATATAAAAAGTTCTTAACTACAATTCTTTAGAAAAAGACAATGATAAAATATGGTACATCTTGATGCTACAGTAAGTTTCAAAGTGAATTGCAAAGATAATGGTTCTAATCAAGGTAGATCTTGAGCATTTACTTATCCATTTCATTAATAATTATTAAGTGCCTGCTATATAATAATATGCTAAAAATTCTGGACATTTGAGCTATTTCTATGAACAAAATAAACAAAAATTCCTGTTTTGTAGTATTTACATTATAATGCATACAATTAGGGTTAGAGGAATCTGTTAGACATTGGTGAGTGTATTAAGGCATAGAATCTTTGTAATGTGGATTCAAATTCACTATATTTATACCTTTTAGCCTAACTCTACTTAATATATCACACCTACTTTAACTGTCTTACAGATAAACTCACACAGAGTCTAAAGGTATATGACAGTTAGAATTTTAAGATAACCTTCAAGATTCCCACATCTTGGTTTATGTGTCTTCCATAATTCTTTCTCTTGAACATGACCATGACCTGTGAATATTATGGTGATTGATCCCATTATTATATTATTAATCATTTGACTTGAAGTTAACCTGAAGAAAGATTATCGAGATGGGTCTGATTTTATTAGGTAAGCACTATAAAGTGATTGAGCCCTCTCTGACAGGAGAGAGATTCAGTGTGAGAGGGTCTATGAAGGGTACTATGGCAGCAAGCACATGAGAGTGGCCTCTAGAAGTTGTACTTGGTGTCTGGAAAATAGCCAGTAAGAAACTGAAGAACTCAGTCTTACAGTCCAAGAAAAATTATTCCACCATTAACCTGAAGAAGGATGGAAGCAGATTCTTCCTTAGTGAAAGCTATGTCAAAATTGTGAGATAATAAATTTGTCTTGTTTTAATCTGCTGAGTTTCTTGTAGTTTATTACACAGCAATAAGAAACTAATGCCAGGTATTTGGGGGGTTTTGTTACTTATTTATTTATTTATTTATTAAATCGTAAACAGGTAGATCATGTATACATTAATGCATTTATGGGGTACAATGTGCTGATTTCATATACACTTTGAAATGCTTACATCGTACTGGTTAATATATCACACCTATGGTGCATATTGCAAAGGTACATGTCGGATCTATTAAGTATAGAGTATAAATGTCTTAACACAATAATTAAGTAAATGAGATGAGGGATATAATTCCAAGTATTTGTATGAAACTGTTAATGAAAACAATAAGTGTAACAGTGAAAGGTAGCAAATACTCTAAAGTCCAAACTAACAACGTGTTAAATAAATTAGTGTATATTGGAATGATACAATACCATGATGCCATTTTTTGAAGTCCTTTATATACTATCAAATATGGAAGGACTATTAGAATTAGTATGCGTTAGTACTAATATCTCCGTGATAGTAGGTTGTGTAAAAAGAGCAATTGAGGGTGGTGCCTGTGGCTCAAAGGAGTAGGGCGCCGGCTCCATATGCTGGAGATGGCGGGTTCAAACCCAGCCCCAGCCAAAAACTGCAAAAAAAAAAAAAAATAATAATAATAATAATAAAATAAAATAAAATAAAAAGAGCAATTTTCAGAACAATAGGGTGGATTTCAGAAAAATGATACCTCAAACTATATTGCATTGACATGTGGAACTACAATGGCAACATCAAGATCTCTCTCTGACCTTCACCTCCCTATCTCTCTGATCCTCTTTCTATCCCAAAGCACCAGAAGAAACTTTCTCTGGAATTTTCTTATCCAACTAATAAAAACTTTTTCAAAAAAATTCAATTGTCTTAAAACTCATCAAATAACCAGGAAAGATTAACCACCAAAGAAGAGACTGAGAATAATCAACATGCCCAGACAGATTTTTCATTTAATCTTCTAAGGGCATCTCTGAGAGATTACCTGGGGGACTTTATCTACGAAACAAGACAATCTTTGTTCACAGTGAAGCTCTGCCCCTCATCTTTCCACCACCTCCCCTAGTCCTCAGAGGAACTTTGTCCCTGGTCATTGTTCTTTGGGCTTATCTATTTTCCCTGAAAGTCATTTACTTTTGCACCCCTATGACTCCTATGATGAAAGGCGTATAAGCATCTGGACTTCACTGGGTTATTGCAGAATCATATTTCCATGGTTTTCCCCCATGCACATTAAAAATCTTTTGCATGCCTTTTTCTCTTATTAATCTGCCTTTTGTCAGTTCACTTTCGGTGAACCTTCAATGGGCAGAGATGCAATTTTCTCATTATCCCTAATATATCTCTATAAACACTATTTTTTTAATCAAAAATCAAAAACTCCTTTTTCAAAGAAAATGTGTGTGCGCTTGTGTTTGAATGTGCACAGAAAAAGTCTAGAAGAAAACCCATCCATGTTTCTATAGCAGTCATCCTCAGAAAGTGGAACTGATTTAGTGGGTGGTACACCCACACAATGTCACATCAGAGGTCTCCAGTAGACCCTGGGGTGACTTCTAGACCACCCTGGAGAATTTAATGTATTTTCTATGTTTATGTATGGTTTTAATTTTGTTTCAAGGAGCACATATTGTTTTAGTGTTATAATGAGTAAAACCAAATAATCTCTAATCATAGTAGTTGTAAAAGTTGTTTTATTTTCTTTACCCCAGATATATCCCTTTATCTTGGGATTTAACTACTTTAAAAAAGAGCTCACTTTAAAGTATTATGATTTGGAATATCTGTTAAATATTTGCAGAGACTACTTTGGATGAAAAGATCTACTTTTTACATATCAGGAATGTAAAACGTTTATGCTAAAGACTTCCAATATAGGAGAACCAGCAACTTTAGTTTCAGAGAAATGACTGACTGTGGCACACTAATTGATCTCATTGGTGGAAGAAAACCAAATTCTAAGGGTAGCATAACCTTACTGTAGCTGAAACTAAAGAGATTGACCTCTAGTATGTGAAGCACCTGAAAGTCCACCCAAATGGCACAACAATAACAAATGGTCAAGAGTACAACAATCAGAATATTCCTTCACGTGGTAGGGAATAGGTACGCTGTGCTGGCTCTAACTGCAGTGTGCCATATGGGCGGGCTCAGAGGGGCTGTTTCATGGGCACGGTAGGTGAACCAAATATAGAGAGTACAAAAAGGCCAGTTAGAAAGGGAAAAAGAGGTTTGAAACCATGCACAGTGATCAAGGCAAAAAGTAAACCAAACATGAAAACTGAGCCATAATGAAGAAAATCAAAATACATCACCCCTAAACAAATTTCTCTGATGGATTTTGAGAAAGTTGTTCAGAGAGCCTGCAAACAGAGTAGGTCTGCAAAGTTGTCTTTCGTGGAGGAGATTCGAATCTGCGGAGAATCTGCATTGACACAGCCAGAACTTCTCTCATCCAGAAAAAAAGATTAACTGAGAGTCTTGGCATCTTTAAAGGTCTCAAAGAAACCTTCACCATCTATTCTCACTGGGGGCTGCTACCTTGAGGTTTCAGCTACGTAACAAGACCATCTCTGTTAGACATACCTCCTTTTTATTCCCTCCCATAGCCTGTCTTGCCCCCTATAACCTTATTTACCACCATAACCTGTTTCGAGCAATGCTCTGAGCCCCCATTTGTTCTGTAATCTCCAAATGATGTATAAGCTTTTGCACACCACTGGGCTGTTAGGTTAACCACTGTGTGATTCTCCTCACACACGTTAACAAGTTTGTATGCCTTCTCTCCTATTAATATGTCTTTTGTGAATTGATTTTTCATTGACACTTCAGATGGTAAAGGGGAAATTTTTTCCTTGGCCCCTACAATAAGTCAGGCCAGGCCCCTGCTAAGCTATATAGTGCTTTTGTGCAAATTATTAAGATGCCTGTTCTTCCAGGCAATAAAAATTCATGTCAGACTCCATTCCCCCCCTTCCTTGTGAAGGATGAAGTTAACAATTTGTACAACTAAATAGGCAGTCATCCCGAGTCAGATGCAGGAAAACAAGGAAGAGCTAGAGTATGAGAGGTGGCATAGGGAATTTAGGTCAAATTTGTCTCCAGTACGGTTACCTGCTTCTGACGTGATATTGTGCCAAGACAGCCTGAAGCAAAGGAGAGGTGAGGCAGGTGTGGTTCTTCCGTACAAGGCCAAGTATACCATAGACCTTGTATTAGTAACATTGATGCATAAAATTAGCCATCGCAGATCCTATCAGAATATATAAGATAATAATCATAAGGAGATAGCTCTGTTACATTTGTAAAGAAACAATTAAAGGGACTCAAATAAACAGAACAAATAAACTTGAATAGAATAAGAAGATCTAGATATTTGAAATTTTATAAGAATGAAAATGATTTTTGGTCTTCTGGATATGGAAGAAAAAGGATCCAATGTACTCAGTTCTGCTATGGAACCAATATATAGTCACCCACACTTCCATATGAAAGATATAACTCAACTATATCCCAAGAAGAAGGGTAAAGAGGAAGGGGAGGGGACAGGGAAGGCTGGGTACAGGGAGGGTAATTGGTGGGAATGCACCTATGGTGCATTTTGCAAGGGTACATGTCAAATCTATTAAGTGTAGAGTATAAATGTTTTAACACAATAATTAAGAAAGTGAGGTGAGGGCTATGTTAACCAGTTCCAAAAACCAGCACGTTGTACCCCATAAATGTACTAATGTATATAGATGTGATTTAATTAAAAAAAAACAAAGGCTCAGTGCGTTTGGCTCAAGGGGCTAAAGCACCAGCCACATACACCTGAACTGGCGAGTTCAAACCCAGCCTGGGCTTGCCAAACAACAACGATGGCTGCAACAAAAAATAGCTGCGTGTTGTGGCGGGCGCCTGTAGTCCCAGCTATTTGGGAGGCGGAGGCAGGAGAATTGCTTGAGCCAGGAGTTGGAGGTTGCTGTGAGCTGTGATGCCTCAGCACTTTACCCAGGGTGACAGCTTGAGGCTCTGTCTCAAAAAAAAAAAAAAAAAAGAATGAAAAATGAATAAGAACTGTTCTGACAACCAAAAAATGCAGTTTGATAAAGTTTGATCAAATTTTTATTTTACAATATTGTTGACACTGCTATATTCCTAAAATATAATTTTCTGCATTAATGTTGATGTTGTGTGCCTGCTGGCTAATGATGAGAAGATGATGAATTACATAAAGTTTCTCTGTTAATCGGACATCCTATTAACATATCCTTCAAAGCATCTAGTAACACATTTACTTTCTCAGATTTGCACACAGTACACGTAATACTGAATCACTCGTCATCAAACCTCTGGATTAATCAATCATTTAATCAAGCACTTTCTTCTATGTGGCCAGAAGCATGCTAGATACTGTGGAGGCACCACGGAAAGTTGAGAAAGAGAATCATGGTGTTGAGGCACTTGAAAAGTAGCTGAGAAAATAAGACTTCCACATTCCTAAACTGTACCTAAACCGTATAAAAAATGTGAAGGTATATATTAAAATGCTAAAGTTCGTGATACTAAAAGTAAACGATAAGATTCAATGTGTGAGATACGTACAATCAATACAAAAAGAGTAAAAAAGAGAGAATTCATCAGAAAAGACTTCATTTACCACAGAGGAGATAGGGCTTGAATGGAATCTTTAAAAATAGGTTGGACGAGCTTAACTGTTCTGTGCAATAAGCTTTTTTGAGAGTACAAAAATTGCACAGAAACGTGTGTTTTTTCCAGTGTAAACTGAACCTTAATGCATGGCTTTCAATTTAACAACACTAATGTGTTTCCAGCCCTCAGATGCCTTTTAGGGGAAAAGGGAGCAGCTCAAGGTCTCAGCTACTGGAACAGAAGGCTCATTTATGCTTTGTTGAAGGAGACAATTCAAGCTACCACTTTGCTTGGTCATTGAGACTTTAGATCAGTTATGCTTCATTATGGCTGAGTATTTTAAGTAATTAGAGCATTCAGATTCTCTACTTCTTTGCCATCAAGGCTTTTCTGTCATTTCTAAGGTTATATAACTCTTTTAATCAAAGCCTTGGGAATGGTTTGAAAATTCATATGCATTATCTTCTATCTGCAATACAAAGCTCTTACTCACTGTTTTCTTAAAGAGGAAAATAAGGCACAATATGAAAAGGATGTTCAGGGTAGTCCAGTCTTCAATTACATTACTAATAATTAACCCTCTCTATTCTTATATGTTATCACTTTGCAGTAGGAGAGGTGCTCCCTAATTACCACAGGGCATTTTTATTCAGTTAGTAAAGCAGTGCCTTAACTAAAAAATGTGTGCACTTGCATGTTCTGGAGACAGAAATCACTTATTCAAATGACTAGAAAGGACAATGATAAATTTCTGAGTTCTCATGATTCTTGACTTCTTCAGTCATGGGTTTTCATTTTCAATCTTCTTTAGTTCTAATTGTCAATGTCACGTAAATCTATACAAAAGATAGTCTGCATATATAAATAGAGAATATAATACCCATAAGACATATTAGGCATCCTCCTTAATTTTACAGAAGAAATAGCCAAAGAGAAGATAAATAGTTATTGATAGAGTTTGGAGTGGCATTAATCTATGGGGACTTTTGTTTGTTTTTAATAAGGTGAGTTAAATTGAAAAGAATACAATTGTTGGCAACCCAAAAAGCACACTATTGTTCTCCCAGGCATTAGCAGTGGCCATAAGCTTTGTAAACCTCTGGAAATGTTGATGGGAGCTTAAGACTGATCTTCTGCCAGTGCCAGGACATTAAGAAGCAGTTCTTTTATTTTATTTTTTCTGAATTTTTTTATTAGATCATAGCTGTGTTCATTACTGCATTTATGGAGTACAATGTCCTGATTTTATATACAATTTGGTATTTTTACATCCAACTGGCTAACATATCAGTGGGACCTCACCTACTGTGCATATTGCAAGCGTACATGTCAAATATACTAATAGTAAAGTATATATGTCTAAATACAATAATTAAATAAGTGAGATGAATGACATGTTAACCAGTAAGAAGCAGTTCTTGAGATAGGTCTACAACCAAGCTCAGTGTTGGAGTCCATAGGAAACACTATGTACTTATCAGCTTTCATAGATTATTCTAATATAATCCACATCATCATAGCTCCATGATTTGGTATCACCCAAAGAAGATGATCCTCCTTCTGAGGTACTGTAAAAAGGTTAGTAGTAGTCTAATGCTATATACAAGGTCTATGAGTACATCACTCACCTCATTTTATCTCATGCATGCATTTTATCATGCCACAGCATCACAAGGAGAAGAAAAATGAGTACAATAAAATGAGATATTTTGAAAGAAAAAGAAAGACCCCATTCACATAATTTTATTAGAGTATATTACTATAATTATTCTATTTTATTATTAGCTATTATTATTAACATCTGACTGTTCCTAAATTATAAAGTACACTTTATCATAATTATGTATAGGCGGTGCCTGTGGCTCATCGAATAGGGTGCTAGCCCCATATACTGAAGGTGGCGAGTTCAAATCCAGCCTCTGCCAAACTGTAAAACAGGAAAATAGTTGGGCGTTGTGGCAGGCACCTGTAGTCCCGCTACTCGGCAGGCTGAGGCAAGAGAATCGCCTAAGCCCAGGAGTTGGAGGTTGCTGTGAGCTGTGTGACTCTGTCTCTACAAGAAAAAAAAGGGGGAGGGGGCTCGGCGTCTGTGGCTCAACAGGCTAAGGCGCCAGCCACGTACACCTGAGCTGGCGGGTTCAAATCCAGCCCAGGCCCACCAAACAACAATGATGGCTGCAACCAAAAAATGGCCGGGCGTTGTGGCAGGTACCTGTAGTCCCAGCTACTTGGGAGGCAGAGGCAGGAGAATCACTTGAACCCAGGAGCTGGAGGTTGCTGTGAGCTGTGATGCCACAGACCTCTGTCCAGGGTGACAGTTTGAGGCTCTGTCTCAAAAAAAAAAAAAAAAAAAGGAAAAGAACACTATGTATAAGAGTGTACTATGGACAGTTTTAGGCATCCTCCAGGGGTCTTGGAACATAACCCCCCTGGGTAAGGAAAGACTACTATACCACCAAACAAATTTTCAAAGTGATTATACAAGTTGCCAGGATTTAAATATGTCCCCCCAAAATGCATGGTCGCAAATTTAATCTCCAATGCAACAATATTTGTAGGTGGAACATAAAGAGAGGTAATTAGGCCAAGAGAGATCTGCCCTCATGAATAGATTAATTTTGTTAGCATGGGAGATTGTTTCACATTAATGTGAGGGTACAATTTAGGTTACAATTTTTGCATTCGTTACATAAAGTTGAGACCTTCACCCAGGAGGTGTGCCATTACTAGATATCTGCCCAGAAGTAAAAATAAATAAATAAATCATTTTGCCATAAAGATATTTGCACTGGAATGCTTATCACAGCTCAAGTCACCAACACCAAATATGGAATCAACCCAAGGGCCCACCTACCCATGAATGGATTAATAAATTGTGTTATAAGTATACCATGGAATACTATTTAGCCATGAAAAGATTGAGACTTTACACCTTTTGTATTCACCTGGATGGAGCTGAAGAACATTCTCTTTAGTAAGTCTCACAAGAATGGAAAAGTAAGTATCCAATATACTCAATACTAATGCAAAACCAGTAGATAAACAACTACATGCCCACATGAGAGAAAAATACAATTAAATTCAAGTAAGGGAGAGGGGAGGTTTGGTAAGCTCTCATCTAATATGGCATTCCTCCTGGGAGTGGATTCTTAGAAAAAGATAAGTTCACCTACTACTTACTCTTTCTTGCCCTCTTTTTCCCTCTGCCATGGAATGATGCGACAAGAAGGCCCTCACCAGATGCCAGCCCCTGAAGCTTAGACTTCCTACTCTCCAGAATGGTGAAGAAATAAATTTTTGTTTTTTATCAATTACCCAGATTCCAAGTAGCTGAGTATGGGAAGGTTCCTGGAGGGTTGTTGAGCTCAGGAGTTCCACAAAGACCACAATGCCAAACAAGCCAAATTTTATTGAAGAGCTGGCAGGCAACTGCCTCAGTGTCCCAACATGGGGTTTCTGAGAGCAGCCCCGAGTACTTAAAAGATAAGGTTTTTAAGGCTTGGTCTGCATCCTGGTTGGCACTCAGGCTGACCAGGTGCATTTGGGTGGGGTAGCAAGCAAGCATTGCACAGAAGCAGAATTTTGTGGTTAGTTAGCCATACGTCATACATTTTTGTTTTCAGTACTTTCCCTCCATACATCTTAGTTTCAGTAACTTTTCCACGTGGTATTGTTTAAAGATTAGTCCAGGGACAGTTGGCACTTCCTGGTATGTTTCCCAGGGAGTTAGCCAAGCAAGAAACTGGGAATGAGCTAGAAGCAAGAAATCAATTAGGACTTTCTCATTTATCTTGGGGGTGAACTAGACTTATTTCATTTATTTTTCTTAAAGCTTGCAGTCCAGAAATTTTCTAGGAGTTAACTGGTATTTTTCCATTATATCCTAGGCCTAATACCTTTAGACTAGGCCCACTAAGCCTATCAGGGTGAAATATCCAAGGACAGAATGGAAGCTTCACATTCCTTCCCCAGTATCACTTCCTATGCATCTTTGCATCTGTATCCTTTGTAATAGCCTTTTAAAAACAATCTAACAAATTTAAGTTCTTTCCCCCAAGTTCTATGAACCACTCTAGCTAATTAATTGAAACCAAAGAGGGAATTCTGCAATTCGCAATTTATACCCAGTCAATCACAAGTTCCAGAGGCCTGAACTTGGAACTAGCATCTGAAGAGTGGAGGGTATTATGGAAACGACCCCTCAACCTGTGAGATCTGACACTATTACCAAGTAGACAGTGTCAGAATTAAATTGGAGGATGTCTAGCTGATGTCTGCTGCAAGTTAGATTGCTTGCTTGTTGGTGGGGTCATGTCTGCATGCATTTGGTTAAAGAAGTCTGTTGTGTTGATTTTTGTGTGTCATGAGAGCAGAGAAAAAAACAGCTGAGCTTTTCCATCTAAAGCTCAAACTGGGAGGAAATGGTTAATCATGGAAAATGCCTTTGAAATGATAAGATAATTTCAGAGAACTGACCATTGGCTTTGGCAATATATAGGTCATTGGTGTCCTTGATAAGAGCTGCTTCAGTAAGACTATGGAGATAAAAATCTTCTAGTAGAATGACTTGAAAAGAGAATGAAAAGTGGAACTTACATGGCTGATATTAAAGAGATATATTATAAACTTAAAATAGTTAAAAAGTAATACTAATGCCAAAAGATAGCAAATAAGAAAGCTCAAAAATAGATCAACTACAATAGAACCTCTGTAAGTTGAGCACCTGAGAGACTGTAACACACTGGTCAGCATAAGGAACTAGGCCTATTGTACTGAGACGTACATGTGATACATGTCTGGTCTATGAAAATTAGGTCAACTTAAGGAGGTGGTCAATGTAGGGAAGTGGTAAACTATGGAGGTTCTACTCTATATAGATTGTGTTTTACATTGACCAAAACATAATGGTGGCATTTCAAATGTAGGGTAGGACAAGGGAAAGAGTATCACTATATGAAGCTAGGTTATTTAGAAAACAGTTTTCAATGTGTAGTTTGAGGACAATTGGAGATTATTAAGAACCTTACAGGGGGTCTGAAAATAGAGAGGATTGTCATAAAAATATTAAGGTATTATTTGTCATTTTTACTTTTATACTTTTATTCTTTCACATGTGGACACCATAATTTCCAAATGCTATCTGATCTGTCTTCTATTAATCCAGACATTGTAGAAATTTGTCAAAGTGAAAATAATGATACCCTTCTAAGTAACTTTATTTTTTTTTTGGAATAGATAGTCATTTTTCATAAAATTTATATTTTAATATGTAATATATAATATGATTTACTGTTACTTTAAAATAAATAAGTAGTTTTTTCATTTCTCATCTTTAATCTCAAATATAACACGACACATGTAAACAAAAGCTTTGTGGGGGGAGGATTCCTCAATTCTTTTATGATTGTAAAGTGGTCCTGGATCAAAATGTTTGGGAATCATTGAATTCAATTCAATGATTCAATTCAATTCAATTCAATTTAATTTTTTTAAAAACAATTGAAAATGTAAAAATACTAGGGAAAAACATATGATGGTTAAATGGGAAAGAGCTTTGTAAATAACAAGGGCAAATATTTATTTATCATTTACAACATGCTACATGTTTTATAGTTTCCCATCAAATCCTGCAACAACCTTATGATACAGGCATAATTACTATGTCCATTTACAGCTGAAAAAAGTAAAACAAGTTAGCTAATTTGCTCATTGTCAGCATTGGCGAGTTAATGATTTCTCCATCCAATATATTTTTCACACACATACAATTTAAATTTAAATCTGCAAAACATTCACTGCCCTATCTTAAATGATTCAAGCCACTAAGACTGTATCTATAAACAGCTATCATCTGCAAGAGAAGCAAAGGGAATTTTGACCTGCCTCCTTTGCCACTGATCCCAATCTCAACCAGTTCAATACGGTGCCCAACAAATAGATTATGTTGAAGAGGAAGAATAAAAAACGTTTACATGCCTAGCTCTAACTATGTCTCAAAATCTGCAAGATCTCAGAGGAATTAAAAAATCATTTTCATCTGTAAATCTTCATTATTGTTATAGTTGGTATTAAAAGTAGAGCTTTGGCTTAGATGAGCCTCATTTACTGCTAGCTACAAAAAAAATGGAAAGAAGGGAAACAAACTCTATTCAATGAAGCTGGATACAGTAGCTTACACCAATAATCTCAGCACTTTGGGAGGCTGAGGCTGGAGGATTGCTTAAGACTACCCTGGGCAGCACAGTGAGACCCCATTTCTACAAAATAAGAGAAAAGTAAAAAGAAAAGAAATAAAACAACTGCACATTTGTCTTTTTGGTTCGGAAACACGGGAGGCTTTAATGATCTTGTGAGACAGAGCAATGTAAGTAAATTGGCTTTGCTATCTTAACAAAGTATTTATAATGTGAATAGTCAGAATAGTTCATTAATGCTATTGTCATCAGAGGGTAAAGTCAAACAATAAACTTAGTTATGATAGTGGCACTCGATAATGAGCTACTTTAAAAATTTATTTTCTGAAAAATTGTTAGACAATATTAAACAATATATGTACTCAGAAGATCACACTTTTGAGAATTGGTATTTCACCTTGCCAAAATGATAAGGCAATAATGAAAGATGTCTAAACCGAACTCCAACAATCCAATTAAGAATTTTGCATTTCTATGGATCCACAGATAGCAGGAGGGATGGGGAAAGGCACCCTTATTAAGGTTCTTTGCTTTCTAAAAGCAGCTTTCTTAAATCATACTATTTATACCACTTGGACTCAGAGAGTAATTTATAAAATGGAAAAGGCAGGAGGTGCTGATAGAGGAAAAAAGAAGGGCTGAATGAAATGAGGAGGAAATGAAGCCTTCAATATCCACAGAAATGCTGTGGGTTCTCTAATGAAGAGCTTACTCTAAAACACACTTCTAATGGAATGAAATAATTTATTTTAAAATCTCCTATCAAATCTATGTATTAATTTTCAAAGTTGAATTGAATTACAATAGCAATGTGTGGTGTGATGTTTGCTCAAAATACGGCATTAATCAAATGAACTTAGTGTCACCATGCCACAGGCAGGTCAAAGAAAAGGGCAGAAGCACAGTTGTCATTGGAGGAAATTAAAAAAAGAAAAATATCCTCCAAGAAAAGTCCTACCTTTGGGACGGCGCCTGTGGCTCACTAGGGTGCCAGCCCCATATACCGAGGGTGGCAGGTTCAAACCCCGCCCCAGCCAAACTGCAACAAAAAATAGCCCGGCGTTGTGGCAGGCGCCTGTACGCTCAGCTACTCGGGAGGCTGAGGCAAAAGAATCGCCTAAGCCCAAGAGCTGGAGGTTGCTGCGAGCTGTGATGCCACAGCACTCTACTGAGGGCGATAAAGTGAGACTCTGTCTCTAAAAAAAAAAAAAGAAAGAAATGAAAAGTCCTCCCTTTGATTTATACTGCAGAAGATTCTATATTCCCAAGCTTTGCTCAGAGGCCTGGCAGTCTGTCACTCATCTATCACAAAGAGTTCATTCAACATGTCTTTACACAAGTCACTCCATTTCTAAGTATTTTTCTATTACTATCTCCCTCACTCTCACTTTCATTCACCTCTTCAAAAAGAAAAGTGTGGGTGGTGCCCTGAACTCAGTGGGTAGGACGCGGGCCACATACACCAAAGCTGGTGGGTTCAAACCCAGCCTGAGCCAGCTAAAACAACAATGACAACTGCAACCAAAAAATAGCCAGGCATTGTGGTGGGAGCCTGTCATCCCAGCTACTTGGGAGGCTGAGGCAAGAGAATCACTTAGCCCAAGAGTTTGAGGTTGCTGTGAGCTGTGATGCCAAAGCACTCTACCTAGGGTATCAGCTTGGGACTCTGTCTCAAAAAAAAAAAAAAAAAAAAAAAAGGAAAGGAAGGAAAGGAAAGAAAAAATTAGGGGAAATCTGAGTCTTTTAACTGAAATTTAAAATACTAATATCCTAAATTTCTGATTTTAATCTTTCTATTTTGCAGGCTGAATAAGGATGCAAAATTTCAGGATTTTTTCAATCTCGAATAAATTGTTAGGTATATGTCAAAAAATAATTTTAGTATCCAAAATATGTGACTTTCAAGGATCATTCCAAACTATATCACTCTGGCATAATCATTACTCTGAATTGAAGGTCAGTGAGAATCAGCAGATGTAGGATGACTTCTCTGCTCTGCCTTTATTTACTTGAAAGCAAGTGTAAATTTTCTTTTCTGAAATTGCCCTCCCCCTTGTACCAAAAAGAGAAGACTCATCATTGAAGACAGGGAGTCAACACCGAAGTGAGTTTGAATAAACAGACTTGTCTAAAATAGCCCTTGTTTTCTCATAGTTTCTCCATATGTTTCATTGTCACTTTCCCCTAAGTTATCATCCCTTGAAATTCAAACCACCTTCCCCTTATTAGTGTATATAAGCCCCCGAGTGTAGCCATTTCTTTGAGTTTCACTTAGTTTCTGTGAATTCCTATGCATGTAAATATTAATAAAATTTGTGTGCTTTTCTCCTATTAATTTTTCTTTTGTTTAATTCTCAGGACTCCCAGACATTGAACCTAAGAATATGGAGGAAAATTTTACTGTTTACTAATGCAAAGTTTTAATAATTGCGTGTCAAGTTTGTTAAATCCTTATTTTGAGTGACTTTCCTAAATAGAGTCCCTAGAACATTTTTGTCTTAGACAAGGTCACACTCTTTTTCCCACACAGGAGTGCAGTGCCATCATCTTAGCTGACTGCAACCTCAAACTTCTGGGCTCAAGCAATCCTCACTCCTCAGCTTCCTGAATAGCTAAAACAGGTGTGTGCCATTATACCTGGGTAATATTTTTATTATTTCTGGAGACAGAGTCTCACTACGTTTCCCAAGCTGGTCTAGAACTCCTGGCCTCAAGCAATCCTCCCATCTGGGCCTCCCAAAGTGCCAGGATTACAAATGTGAGCCACCACTCCTGAACTATGCCAGAACTTGCTTGATTGCTCATCTCTGGTGTTTCATAATTTACCTGAAGAAAAATCATTCAATCTTTATAAATCTCTGAGCTCCAGTTATCCCTCAACTCTCTGACTTATTCGCTGTCTCAGATAGTGGGGGGAAATCTTATTTCCCCAAATCCACAAAAATGAGTACTTCTGAGCCTGTGACACTGCATTAGTTTTGCTGTCAGTGGTATTGGATTGAGGCAAGTTACTAAATAGGAACAAATTTTCTTTAAGGCTTTCACATCTACTTTCCTTTGCCTCTCTCTCATTTCTCTTTCTTGATAACCCTATTGATAACACAGAGACTTCCTGACTATTCTAATAATCACCTCATTACCACAAGTGCAGAATTTCACTTAAATTTTCTCCCTCTCTTGAATACTCCAACTACCTAAATTACTGCTGCCCTCTAATCAAAGAACGTCATGCTCTCAAGGCAGCTATTCAATATTATAAGTAAATCAATGCAATTGAAACTAGTCACAAAAAGGTGGAAATATTAATAAATAATCTGATACTCATTCTCTTTCCCTGGCCTCTCAAAGAGTATTTGCACTTGCCCGTTCAGATAAATCTTATACTGTTATGAGTGTAGATTGTGACAAAGCAAACACATTTCAGTAAGTTAGGGGATGAGTGAAAGGTAATAAAATAGAGAAAGAGATGTCAGAATGCTCTCTCAAGAAGTGTATTAGGGGGTGGCGTATGTGGCTCAAAGGGGTAGGGCCCCAGCCCCATATACTGGAGGTGGCAGGTTCAAACCCAGTCCTGGCCAAAAACAGCAAAAAAAAAAAAAAAAAGTGTATTAGGGAAGCAAAGTCTGCCTAATGGAGAAGCTAGGTCAAGCTAAGGTTTACTATGCTGTTTGCTTAATTCACTGGGTCCTGGAGGGTGAGTCAACTTGAACTTCTTTGCTGGCTGAATGGAAACTGCCAATAGAGAGGGATTGGTGGGAGTACAGCACAGAGATTTGAAAATTGATGGATCATGATCCTGGAGAGGAGATAGGGTGAGCAGGTCACAGGAGAGAAGATGGGACCAAAGGCACAGATCAGCCTTGGTAAAGAATTAGGCAGAACTGCAAAGAAATTACACACATATATATACACACATACACACAGTAGAACCTCTGTAAGTTGACCATTCAAGAGATTGTAACAAACCGGTTAACATACAGAGGGGATCAACATAAGGAACTAGGCCTACTGTGCTGATGTAGGCCTACCTAGGTAGGCTACCTAAAGTAGCTAGGCCTACCTTACTTTCTTATAGAGCTTTTATTAGAGAATACCATACAAAATCGTACATAATCAAAACACAGTAAAATAATACATACAGTATCATACAACATCAATACATTTGATGTTTTCTCACGGTTTAAATATTCTTTCTGAAAAAGGAGTTAATCTTGGACTGTTTCTTATTCTTATTACAAACAAACGTAAGTGGTGAAAGCACTCTCAACACTGGCTACACCACTCAGCACACCTGGGCATTTTTCCACATCAAATGACTTCAAGTGCATTATCAGATGATGAACATCCTCTTTATTTTTTTTAATTTTTATTTTTTATTAAATCATAGCTGTGTACATTAGTGCAATCATGGAGTACAATGTGCTGGTTTCATATACAATCTGAAATATTTTCATCCAACTGTTTGACATTACCTTCATGGGATTTTCTTGTTTATTGTGTGAAAACATTTGTGCTCTGCATTTAGTAGGTTTCACCTGTCCCTTCTGAGATGCACCATAAGTGTGATCCCACCATTTACCCTCTCTCCACCCACCCTCCCCCTCCCCTTCCCTCTCTTACCCCTTTCCCCCTCTTCTTGTGCTATAATTGGGTTATAGCCTTCATAAGAAAGCTATAAATTAGCTTCATAGTAGGGTTGTATACATTGGATACTTTTTCTTCCATTCTTGAGATACTTTGCTAAGAAAAATGTGTTCCAGATCCATCCATGTAAATATGAAAGAGGTAAAGTCACTATCATTCTTTAAGGCTGCATAATATTCCATGTTATACATGTACCACGATTTATTAATCCATTCATGGATCGATGAGCACCTGGGCTTCTTCCATGACTTAGCAATTATGAATTGGGCTGCAATAAACAATCTGGTACAGATATCTTTGTTGTAATGTGATTTTTGGTCTTCTGGGTATACACCAAGTAAAGAAATTATAGGATCAAATGGCGGGTCTATTTTTAGATCTCTGAGGACTCTCCAAGCATCTTTCCAAAAGGAACGTATTAGTTTGCATTCCCACCAGCAATGTAGAAGTGTTCCCTTTTCTCCACATCCATGCCAATATCTCTGGTTTTGGGATTTTGTTGTGTGGGCTAATCTTACTGGAGTTAGATGATATCTCAAGGTAATTTTGATTTGCATTTCTCTGATGATTAAGGATAGTGACCATTTTTTCACGTGTCTGAAGGCCGTGAGCCTATCTTTAGAGAAGTTTCTCTTCAGATCCTTTGCCCATCCTGAGATGGGATCACTTGTTCTTTTCTTGCTAATATGTTTGAGTTCTCTGTGGATTCTGGTTATTAAACCTTTGTTGGAGGCATAACCTGAAAATATTTTTACCCATTCTGAGGGCTATCTGCTTTCTATACTTATTGTGTTCTTGGCCGTGCAGAAGCTTTTTAGTTTCATAAGGTCCCAGTAGTATATTTTTGATACTGCTTCAATTGCCTGAAGGGTCCTCCTCATAAAGTATTCACCCAGGCCAATTCTTTCAAGAGTTTTCCCTGCACTTTCTTCTAGTATTTTCATAGTTTCATGTCTTAAGTTTAAATCTTTAATCCAGTGTCAGTCTATCTTCGTTAGTGGTGAAAAGTGTGGGCTCAAATTCAGTCTTCTACAGCTCTACAGCCAGGTCTCCCAGCACCATTTGTTAAATAGGGAGTTTTTTCCCCACTGAATTTTTTAATTGGCTTCTCGAAGATCAAATAGCGGTAAGCAGTTGGGTTCGTCTCATGGTTCTCTATTCTGTTCCAAACATCTACCTCTCTGTTTTTGTGCCAGTACCATGCTGCTTTGTTCGTATCGATTTATAGTACAGTCTCCGGTCTGGTAGCATGATTCCTCCTGCTTAGTTTTTATTTCTAAGCAATGTCTTGGTTATTTGAGGTTTTTTCTGATTCCATAAAAAATGAAGTATTATTTTTTCAAGATCTTTAAAATATGACAATGGAGCTTTAATAGGAATCACATTAAAATTGTATGTTGCTTTGGGTAGTAAGGACATTTTAACAATGTTGATTCTTCCCAACCATGAGCATTGTATGTTTTTCCATTCGTTGACATGTTCAGCGATTTCTTTTCTTAGAGTTTCATAGTTCTCTTTATAGAGATCTTTCACATCCTTTGTTAGGTAAACTCCCAAATATTTCATCTTTTTTGGCACTACTGTGAAAGGAATAGAGTCTTTGACTGTTTTCTAAGCTTGGTTGTTGTTGGTGTACAGAAAGGCTACTGATTTATGAGTGCTTATTTTGTAGCTGGATACACTGCTGTATTCCTTGATCAATCCCAAACCCAGAAGAAGAAAAGAAATAACCAAAATTAGAGCAGAATTAAATGAAATTGAAAATAAAAGAATTATACAACATATCAATAAATCAAAAAGTTGGTTTTTTGAAAAGGTGAATAAAATAGATAAACCTTTGGCTAACCTACTCAGGGAAAAAAGCAAACCCACAGACAATATCATATTGAATGGAGTTAAATTGAAAATATTTCAACATAGATCAGGAACCAGGCAAGGTTGTCCATTGTCTCCATTGCTCTTCAATATTATAATGGAAGTTTTAGGCATTGCAATCAGGGAAGAAAAGGCGATCACGGGTATCCACAGAGGGTCAGAAGAGATCAAACTTTCACTCTTCGCAGATGGTATGATTGTATATCTAGAAAACACCAGGGATTCTACTACAAAACTTTTAGAAGTGATCAAGGAATACAGCAATGTCTCAGCTACAGAATCAACATCCATCAATCTGTAGCCTTTATATATACCAACAATAGCCAAACCAAAAAAAAACAGTCAAGGACTCTATTCCTTTCATAGTAGTGCCAAAGAAGATGAAATATTTGGGAGGATTTAGGATGAAACATCTTAACGAAGGATGTGAAAGATCTTTGTAAAGAGAACTATGAAACTTTAAGAAAAGAAATAGCTGAAAATGTTAACAAATGGAAAAATATACCATGCTCATGGCTGGGAAGAATCAACATTGTTAAAATGTCTATACTACCCAAAGCAATATATAATTTTAATGAAGTTCCTGTCAAAGCTCTATTGTCATATTTTAAAGACCTTGAAAATATAATATTTTGTTTTGTATGGAATCAGAAAAAACCTCAGATAGCCAACAAATTACTCAGAAATAAAAACAAAGCAGGAGGAATCACGCTACTAGAACTGAGACTGTACTATAAATCGATAGTGATCAAAACAGCATGGTACTGGCACAAAAACAGAGAGGTAGATGTTTGGAACAAAATAGAGAACCAAGAGATGAATCCAGCTACTTACCATTACTTGATCTTTGACAAGCCAATTAAAAACATTTAGTGGGGAAAAGACTCCCTATTTAACAAATGGTGCTGGGTGAACTGGCTGGCGACCTGTAGAAGACTGAAACTGGACCCATACCTCTCACCATTAACTAAGGTAGACTCTCACTGGATTCAAGATTTAAAATTTAGACATGAAACTATCAAAATATTGGAAGAAAGTGCAGGGGAAACTCTTGAAGGAATTGGCTTGGGTGAATATTTTATGAGGAGAACTCCACAGGCAATTGAAGCAGTATCAAAAATACACTACTGGGACCTGATCAAACTAAAAAGCTTCTGTACAGCCAAAAACTTAGTAAGTATAGCAAGCAGACAGCCCTCAGAATTGGAGAAAATATTTGCAAGTTATGCCTCTGACAAAGGTTTAATAACCAGAATACACAGAGAACTCAAACATATTAGCAAGAAAAGAACAAGTGATCCCATCTCAGGGTGGGCAAAGGACTTCAAGAGAAACTTCTCCAAAGAAGACAGGTGCACAGCCTACAGACATATGATAAAATGCTCACTATCCTTAATCATCAGAGAAATGCAAATTAAAACTACTTTGAGATATTACCTAATTCCAGTAAGATTAGCCCACATACCAAAATCCCAAAACCAGAGATGTTGGCGTGGATGTGGAGAAAAGGGACCACTTCTGCACTGCCAGTGGGAATGCAAACTAATACATGTTGGAAGGATGTTTGGAGAGTACTTAGAGATCTAAAAATAGACCTTCCATTCAACCCTATAATTCCTTTACTAGGTATATACCCAGAAGACCAAAAATCACATTATAAAAAAGACATCTGTACCAGAATATTTATTGCAGCCCAATTCATAATTGCTAAGTCATGGAAGAAGCCCAAGTGCCCATTGACCCACGAATGGATGAATAAATTGTGGTACGTGTATACCATGGAATACTATGCAGCCTTAAAGAAAGATGGAAACTTTACCTCTTTCATGTTTATATGAATGGAACTGGGACATATTCTTCTTAGCAAAGTACTTCAAGAATGGAAGAAAAAGTATCCAATGTACTCAGTTTCTACTATGAAGCTAATTTAAAGGTTTCATATGAAGGCTATAACCCATCTACAGCACAAGAATATGGGAAGGGTGGGGAGGGGGAAGTTGGGGTGGAGGGAGGGTAATTGGTGGGGCCACACCTATGGTGCATCTTAGAAGGGTGCAGGTGAAACTTACTACATGAAGAATACAAATGTCTTCATACAATAACTAAGAAAATGCCATGAAGGGTATGTTGAACAGTTTGATGAAAACATTTCAGATTGTTTATGAAGCCAGCACATTGTACCCCTTGATTGCACTAATGTATGCAGCTATGATTTAATAAAAAAAGAAAGGGTTAAAATTTAAAGTAAATTTGGACTGATCCAGCAAAATAAATAAATAAATGTTAGTTGTCTATTTTTTGA
>CAUYON010087582.1:0-29914 GCA_963573935.1 Arctocebus calabarensis
TTCCTGGGCTCAAGCGAGTCTCTTGCCTCCGCCTCCCAAGTAGTTGGGACTACAGGCGCCTGCCACAACGCCCAGCCATTTTTTTTTTTTGGTTGCAGCCGTCATTGTTGTTTGGAGGGCTCTGGGCTGGATTTGAACCCACCAGCTCACAGGCGCCTAGCCAAGCCTTTCTTTCCAGAATGGTTCCAGGAGCCTTCAAACTGTTCATGTGGCAACTGATAGCATTGCTGAATCCTCACCAGGTAAGGCCTGAACAATTTTCATTTCTGATGGTAGACTGAATCTTACTGTGGTTCCTGAAGATACATTGAAGAGTGATGAAGGTAGAAGTACCTTTTCTATAGGGTAATACCTCCTCTTTTCCCTTTACTTCAGGCTGAGTGAGGTGGAAAAGGCATTTCTGCCTACTGTATTCCTTCTAACTGGATCTTCTAAAACTTCTCTGCCTTTATAGTCTCCATGATCCCTCCCTTTTAGCCTTTGCTTTAAAGGTGATATAACTTCTCTTCCTCCAAAGAAATTTCCTGTTAGGGGACAGTTAACTGTGTTCTCATATTTCCTCTTTGGGGCATATTTAAGAACTCACCAAGCAGAATTAGGTTATATTGCTTTTGTTGTGCAGACATAGAATCCAGCGCTGGTGGGAATTTCAGAATCGTGCATGTTCTCTTTGTAGTGAAGTTGATTCTGAAGCTAATTTCTCTTACAGTTTAGCACATCTAAGAATAACTGAAAAATTCTTCAGAGTCTAAGTATTTTGAGGTTAACACTGAACAAGTTTATCAAGTGCAAAAAATTAACTCCACGGGAATTATGTAGTAATGATGACCCTAATGCATCCCACTACTGTATCACAGTTGTTAAAATGCTCAAGAAAAATGAAAAATGTGAGGACCTATTAAACAATTTTTAGGGAAAATATTAGAAAAAATAGTAAATCTTTCTCTATAATGTTTAAAGGCTATTATAGTAGAGAGATAATCTTTTGGTTACATGGATAAATCTTCATTCTGTTACTTATGTACCTTGGACAATTTCCTTAAAAAATTTGACCTTCGTTTTTTTCATGTGCAAATGGTGATGATGATAGTGTTTAATAATGACTAGGAAGGCTCTAAATAAGGAATGTGATGAGGTTTGTTAAATGTTTGTTAAATGATAATACCATAGCATTCTACGCAAAGCAGTGACACAGACTGTCCCTTGGAATTTATCATTTCCATACCCAGTAAAAATTACTTCTGTACTCAAGTCTTCAGGAAAGGTCAACTGGAGAGTTTTATTGTATTTATTCAAGCTGTACTCACCCAGCTTGAAATCTTAGAGACATATTTGACTTTTTTTTTTTTTAAGAGTCTCAGTCTGTCACCGTAGGTCTGTCACAGCTCACAGCAACCTCAGACTCTTGGGCTTCAGCAATTCTCTTGCCTCAGCCTCCCAAGTAGCTGGGACTACAGGCGCCCGCCACAGTGCCTGACTATTTTTGTTGTTGTTGTTGCAGTAGTCATCATTCTTTTTAGCTGACCCAGCCAGGTTCAAACCTGCCAGCCGTGGTGCATGTGGCTGGCGCCCTACCTAGTGAGCTACGGGCGTCACCAACATATTTGACTTTTATAGCCCCAATTTATTTTCCGCTGCCTCTGCCTTCTCTACCTCTTAAAAACAAGAGAGAGCAAAACTACCAGCAGGCTTAGTGCCCCATTGCTAACTAGTCTGGAGTGAGGCGGATACATGTTATTATTAAGGCCTTGATTCCTTCAAATCTAGTAGGGTTTAGAATTATTACTCTCTGGATTAATTGGTTTAGATTCAATTTTACCCCATAAATAAAGTACAGACTATAGTACCTAGATTAAAAAAAATAGCTATTATTGTTCTTATTTTTATTTAAAGTTGATGCAGGGGTTGGTGCACATAGAGACTTTCCTAAGTTGCAGTAAAGTGTAATGATTTAGAATGAGTAATATGGGATCTGGTAGGGCTGAATTTAAATTATGTATCTACCATTTATTAACTATGTGAGTTTGGTCAGGTTACTTAATCATTCTCTGGTTTGTTTCCCTTGTTTATAAAATAGGGACAAGAATGCTTACCTCAGGAGATTGCCCATCTGTTTACTCTTTGGATCTAATGTTGAACAAATATTTATGTAATACTCAACAAATGTCAAGAATAGTGCTAAAATCGTGGCAATAAGGCAAACAGTTAGGCAGCACGCATACTTGGCTGCTAGGTTCAAGTTTATTAAAGAAGATTCACAAAGATAGAACAGTAGCAGTTACTAGTTCCCCAGATGCATTCTGGGGAAATGCACAGAGACTTAACAGTATTAAATATCAACTTTTGGAGAGGAACTCCTACATTTGGCCTGTGTGGCTTTGAGTTGCATAATAAGGCAAGCTTCAGCCCCTACTTTGGAGTAATTAGGGATTAGAATATAATGGAAGTATGTCATAGCAGAACCTTAGTTTTAACCCTCCTGATACACAGCACTCATATCTGAGGATTTGTAGTTTGCTTACTTCAGACTAATCCTAGCACTCTGGGAGCCGAGGCAGGTGGATTGCCTGAGTTCACAGGTTGGAGACCAGCCTGAGCAAGAGGGAGACTCTGCCTCTAAAAATAGCTAGGCATCGTGGTGGGCACCTTAGTCCCAGCTACTCAGGAGGCTGAGACAAGACCATCTCTTGAGCCCAAGAGAATGAGGTTGGCACTCATGGCACTCTACCAGGGGTGACAAAGATAGACTCTGTCTCACTGTCTCAAAAAAAAAAAAAAAAAAAAGAATGGAAGGGACACTGAGCCTCCTGGTGGAGGATTTTGGCCAGTTTAGCTGTTAAGAGCTGGAGAAAGGAGAGGAAGTAGAATAGAAATGGGGTCTGTGAAGACGGTGTTACTCTGAATAATACCTTTTCTAACATTTTGAGGGACAGGGGTCAAAGTCTTGCACTTAAAGATGTGTAACACAGCAAACTAGTGGCAGGAATTGCTATATCAGCATTTGTGATTGGAAGAACACTAGCAATAGTTGTGGAGGCAACTGTGGTCCAAGAAGTACAGATAACCATAATTGATTGCATAAAAAATGGACCACAACCAGTTCTCAATGAACATTGACAAAAGGTAACCCTTTTCTGGGAGGCCAGTGTGCCGGGGACTAGTTTGAATAAATTAATCCTTATCTCCTAGCTAAGCAGTGAAGACATATTGGTGAACACAAGTAGACATTGTTCATCCTCAAACAGATTAATGTTCAAAGGGTATTGAGACTGGTTAAAGTATCATCCAAAAAATCTTAACTATGATAAGTGCCATGAAAGAGATTGCTAAGAGATACGTTAGTGAAAGCTTATATTATAGTACATCAGAGAATACATCCTTAAGGAAGTGACAATTGTATTAAGATGTGAATGAATAAATGTTATGGTTAAATATGATAATCTATAAAAAGCATTAGCATGTAGCAAACAGTTAATGAATGGGGACTGGTTTTCTTATTGCTATTTTCTTTTGACCTCAAGATGTAGCTGGAAGTTTAAGCTATATAGATGAAGGTGAAGGAATCAAGGTGTTCCATTAACAAATGTTAACTTAAGAGGACATAATTGAGGTCGATTACCAAGAGAGCAGAAATGAGGAACACCAAAATATGAATCACCAAATAAGAAAGAGAATATGAGCTCAGTTGAAGGTCAAATGAGTAAGGAAAAATGAACTAATAAGATGTAGAAGATGGGAAACAGGCATGTATTGGCTGGATTGATGCTTTGGAATGACCCATGTGTACACTAATACCCCTTTGAAGTCTAAGAGCTAATGTCACTTGTTAAAGGCATCAGGGCAATTTGAATCTGAAGTGAACCAGAAGCTGTCTTTATCCTTAAGGCACTCACAGCTTAGAGTAGGTGACAGATTGTTCTATATTAAACTATCTGGAACGTAAAATAGAAAAAATATTGAGATATGCATGGGCAATGTACTAAAGAATTAATTCTGATTAGGAGAAGGTTTTTGAGAGGATGTGAATTTCAGGATTTTCCCTGAAATAGGGAAGATCTTCTTTGGTGTGTGTCTGTTTCCTACTTTACATACAGCTAGATTCATTTGCTTCTGTTTGTAGTTAATTTTAGTATTGTCCTCATCTTGTTTATTGCCCATTTTGAATAACTTACGTGTATTTTATGCCACTGTTAATGAAAGACATTAAAATATCCAAAGATAGGGCAGTGCCTATGGCTCAGTGGGTAGGGTGCTGGACCCATATACCGAGGGTAGCAGGTTCAAAACCGGCCCTGCTTGCAACAGGCCAAATTGCAACAACAACAAAAAAAAGCCGGGCGTTGTGGCGGGTGCCTGTAGTCCCACCTACTTGGGAAGCGGAGGCAAGAGAATCACCTAAGCCCAGGCGTTGGAAGTTGCTGTGAGCTGTGTGATGCCACGGAACTCTACTGAGGTTGATAAAGTGAGACTCTGTCTCTACAAAAAGATATATATATATATATGATAGGAGAGGTGATCTGAATTGCACTTGCCTACTATTCTCCTGGCATCTGAAAAATTTACAGGAGAGAGAGGCCAGAGGAAGAGAGTCATCCTCTACATAATAATGCTTACATATTTTGTATTTAAGGTTGCCCAGTGGATTAAGAAGCTTTGTGAAGGAAAAGTGTGCTCCTGATACTAAACGGAAGTTATCCTATCGTTACTGTCCGCTAGATGTCACCAAAAGCTCAAGGATTGTGGAGGATGTTTCCTTCCATGTACCTACCCCATCACTCTTGAGCTCCAGGTCCTGGGGGTTTATGGCTGGGTAGTACTTATACCTTCAGCTGGAAATCCTCATCTAATCAGATTCTAAACGATGTGTACAATTGAAAAAACCAAAAGTATATCTAAGTATCTACAAGTATTCAAGTTGGTAACAAAAGGTGAATAATTCAATAAGTGATGGTGATTCAATTTATTATTTTAGGAAAAAAACATTGTATATTTTCTAATATTTATACACCACAAAAAGTTCCAGGTGTACTAACTTATTTTAGGTAGGATCTAAAGCAAATTTAAAAAAAATTTTATTAAGATACACTTGACAGAATTTAACTGTCTTTTTTTCCAGAATTTAACAGTGTTAACCATTTTTAAGTGTACAAGTTCAGTGGCATTAATTATTTCACACTGCTGTGCTACCATCACTACCATGCATTCATAGGACTGTTTTTATCTTGAGAAATTGTGGATTAACTTTTTATTTTTATTTATTTATTTATTTTTTTGAGACAGAGCATCAAGCTGTCACCCTGGATAGTGCTGTGGCATCACAGCTCACAGCAACCTCCAATTCCTGGGCTCAAGCAAGTCTCTTGCCTCCGCCCCTCAAGTAGCTGGGACCACAGGCGCCTGACACAACGCCCGGCCATTTTTTGGTTGTAGCTGTCGTTGTTTGGCGAGCCCAGGCTGGATTTGAACCCGCCAGCTCAGGTGTACATGGCTGGCACCTTAGCCCATTGAGCCACAGGCGCTGCGCCTGGATTAACTTTTTAAATGTACAAAACAGAAACAACAAAAAGCGTAAAATAAGATAGAGGTATTTTTTTTATAATCTTGAATTTGGGAAGATTTTTCTAAACCAAATAGCAAAGAGGATATCAAAAGTTACATATTGATACACTTTCTTGCATAAAGATTAAAACTTTGTTTGCATTTAAGTAAACCTTAAAGTTTATTTATTTATCACATATGATATGTATATGTATCAGATGTTCATCTCCATGTAGTTATAGGACTAAGGTCACTTCCCTTGTTGGCTTTGGCCAACAAGCTACTATAAGTTCCTAAGGACCTCCTTGCAAGTCCTTGCCAGACGGCCCTTTCACAGACCCTTGTACAATGTCATATTCTATTTCTTCCAAGTCAGCAACAGAGAGTCTCTCAAGTCTGCTACTGCAGACTCTTATATACCACACCATCCCAACACAATCATCTCTGTTATATAATGTAACCTAATCAATGGAGTGCCATCCAAGGCAAAAATGCATTTATAATGCCACATGGAGGAAACGTGAAATACGAGTTTTAAGATGATACTAAAATATTGGATGAAAATAGTGATTTTGTGGGGCTTTGTTATATAATATATAGATAAAAATTTTAATGTATTTATTTTCAAATAGATTTAAGGTCTAAATTCATATTGAAACTTACTATTATAAAAAGGCTGCACAGTGAAGATAAGAGATGTGTGTACTTAGAATAAATAATAGAATATTATTAGAAATTATTTAGTCATTTAGTTTGTTTGTAGTCTAATAGTCTTCAAAGTTCAAAAATAAGTTAAAAGAGGTTAAGATAATTTTGACCTATCTGATCTCTCAAGTTTCCTTTCTGGTTCTAATGATAGAGAAATAACTAATATTTTTGAATGATTCCTCTGAGCAGGCAATGAGATAATTTACCTCATTTAGTCTTCACAAGGACTCTTTGAAGCAGATGTCTTTTTGTACCACCCATATTACAGATGAAGAAACTGAGGCCTCAAGAAGGTAAATAATTTGTGCAAGGTCATAGAGAAGAAAATTTGGTAGAGTAATAATTTTAATCTAATTAATTGACTTTGGGAGTCCAAGGTTTTATTTACTAAGTTATACTGCCTGAAAGTCACCTGTGCCAGGCAAGCTATAGCATAAGAGTCCAAGTCTCTATGATGCCAATCTAAGTGGCTCAGTTCTCACTCTGAAGTTCCAGGAAAAATTACTAAATGGGTGGTGTTTACCTCTACCTTAATAAGCATTCATATTTTATAATCACAGAAAAATATTTAGTAAGAAACAGAAATACATTAAAAATCAGGGTATAGATTGCTTAACAAAGATAAAGCCTAGTTTCACTCAAGGTGTTAATATTCTTTTTTCTTTTCTTTCTTTCTTTTTTTTTAAGTGAGCATTCTTTCCTTGGGAACCATAGACAATGTGTTAATATCTTTTTATTCACCCACTCCATGGAAAATATGTGTTTATATGAATAGGACAAAATGACATCTTGAGTGGCTGCTGGTACATTCTTTTGCTGGATATACCCATTCTTAATTCTTTTTTATCATTAACTTTTTCATAGTTACTATCTTATCCCTCAAACATGACACTTATTTTTATTTTTATTTTTTGTAGAGACAGAGTCTCACTTTATTGCCCTTGGTAGAGTGCTGTGGCGTCACACAGCTCACAACAACCTCCAACTCCTGGGCTTAGGCGAGTCTCTTGCCTCAGCCTCCTGAGTAGCTGGGACTACAGGCGCCCACCACAACACCCGGCTATTTTTCTGTTTTGTAGGTCTGCCGAGGCCAGGTTTGAACCCGCCACCTTCAGTATATTGGGCCAACACCCTACTCGATGAGCCACAGGTGCCACCCCATGCCACTTATTTTGAACTAAGAAATCTCACAATAAATTTTATATTGAAACTGATGTGTATGGTTTAAAAAATACATAGTATTTTTTTTTTTGCAGTTTTTATTTTTTTGTATCAAAACCAGAGTTAAAGTCAACTGTATCAGAATTTTGGGGCTTATTATCTTCATAGTGGCATTGTCTGTGGTTGCAACTCAGTGTTCCCTTTCTTAGTTCAATCATGCCCTCACCCAAATTCTCCAATGCACAGGCTGCAATTTATTGAGTTCTATTTGGGGTGGGATTGTGAACTAAGTGATTTCCTAATTCCCCTATTATGTGATGACACTGTCTGCTTTTATATCAGTCATCTTTCATTTTTCCAATTATACCGACATACTGTACTTAATAGGATTTTGCCTGCAATCTTAAATTTGTGCCAGGGAATTTAATCATTACAGAATTCTTATTTTTGTTTGTGTTTAACTTCATTATTGAGCTCCCTCCCAGAAGGTTTATGATTCTAGTCTTCCATTTAGTCTGGAAATTTAGTTGTTATAAGCCTTTTTCTTCAGGCTTTATTTTGTATTTGAGTGAGATTCTACGCCTTCTATAGTTAATGCAATGATACACCAAAATCAGAGACCTGGAAAAATTCAATTAGGAGGAAATGTTTTTGTCATAGTAGTTGCTCTCGGCATTTAGAAAGTCTGGAAATGCAATTCTATTTTTTAGATGCTCAATGTTTTCCAAGAAAATGTCCAGTCCACTAAAGAGAAAAGAAGGCTTATAACCAACCAAGAAGGCAGGGAACCAGTGTATGCTTGAGGTTGTCCTCAGCCTTCTGTTCACTTATTTAGTAAAGATTAATTCAACACTTATTACTGATTGAGCATAGTTCTGAAGGGTGGAAATGCAAATCTGAGACCCCAATTATGGTCTCTACCTCTGAGTATTTATTTCTCTGTACAGTGGGGAAGAAAAGCAATTGCATAGCAATTGCATACAAGTCACATATGAGTACGAATGAAAAACTTCCTCCTGGCAGCAGAAAACAAGCTTATAAGCTATTTTTGGAATAGGAAGAAAATTGGAGACCAGAAGTGAGCCTAAAAAGAAAGTTAAAGTAAAGTAAGATCTGGGTAAAGCTCTTGTGTATTTCCTTTTTTAAGTCTAGTGAAATCTTTTTGACAGTAGAACTCCAAAAATACATAACAGTGAATTGAGAAAAAAAATGCTTTTTAGAAGCATCAAAGAAAGACAATTTGTCTCATAAAGAAGTCATAGATACTATGAACATTTTGATATACTGTAAAATTGCACACTAGGATTAGTTTTCACCAAATGGATTTTATGACCTCAGTAATATCACTGCTCTATTTACTTTTATTATTTCCAGTACAGTAAACATTCCACATGTAACTAATATATTTGGATTAACTCCTCTGTGCTTCATTTGTTTTGAGAGGGATTAACAACAAAGCTAGATTTATGAGCCTTGGGGGGAGGGGTGTGCTTTGTTGAAACACTAATCGGATTTTACACATGCTTCTAAATACCCGGGAGAGATGGAATTAATCAGGCCTCAGCTCCTTAAAGTATAACTGCTGGCTACTCAGAGCAATAACTTCAGAATTAAAAATAGCAGTTGAGCAGTGTTCAGTCTAGGGCTAATCAGCACTATTACAACAAGCACTATTCCTGGCCCTTTATGGGGACCAGGTGTATTTCCCTCCTAATCATTTTAGATGGTTCTTTCTGCAGCCTGAGATGTTTGTTCACAAATATGTATGGATTAGTAGATGGCTGCTGCATCTTCTAGGTGGACCCTCTGGAGATGTCTGAAGTTCTCTCCTAGTGAACTTCTACTAGTTCTACAAGTTCTCTCCTTTTCTCTCTTACTCTGGTATACTTATGATAAAGGCCTTCTTCCTCTCTGAGCTGTTACTTTTTATCCTCAACTAAGGGTCTAGCCAAGCTCTGTCTGAGTTTCTTCTCCCTGCTTTCCACAAAAGAAATATTTTAATAGAAACATAAATTATAGAAATACAGTCAAGAATAAATAAGATATATAAATAGGATAATAATCATGGAAGCAACTTTAAATCTGCAGAATTCCCTAAAAGCACACTTGTTTTGGTTAGATTATAATAAAGAAGCAATTCCCATGCTATATAAGTCATTGAAGAATATTTTAAAAGAGAGGCAGTGTCCATTTTATTTTATTTTATTTTTTTGGAGACACAGTCTCACTAAGTCACCCTCCATAGAGTGCTGTGGCATCAACTCACAGCAACCTCAAACTCTTGGGCTTAAGTGATTCTCTTGCTTCAGTCTCCCAGTAGCTGGGACTACAGGAGCCTACCACAACGCCCGGCTATCTTTTTGTTGTAAATGTCATTGTTGTTTGGCAGGCCCGGGCTGGCTTTGAACCCACCAGCTCCGGTGTATGTGGTTGGAGCCCTTGCCAATGAGCTACAGGTACCAAGTCGAGAAAAACAGTGTTTAAATTCATTCTATAAGCCAGTATAAACTTCTACTAAAACCTGACAAAGATACAAAGGCATGAAAATTATAAACACTTTTCATCCATGAATATAAATAGGTAAAAATATACTCACAATAATAGTAAATTGAACCACACAACATAATTAAATAATATACCACGAACAAACGTTAATGTAGTTTTTTAAATATAGTTTTATAATGCTATTAATAGAATCTTTTACATCAGTGAGCCAAAGAATACAAGAAGTCTTCCATTACCTTTCCCCAAATGTAACTCCTCTTCCTCTCCTGGGGGTAATCATTCTCCTAACTTTCATAAAATTATGTTGCTTTTTTACATTTTAATATCATAATTATATTCTTTAATAATATATAGTTTTGCTGGATTTTAAAATTTTATATGAAAGTAATACTGTATATGCATCATATATGCTTTGATGACTTTTCATCAATATTTTATGAAATTTATTCATGTTTTGGAATGAGGTTATAGTCTATGAATTTTCATTGTTGTCTAGCATTCCATTGTATGAATATACCTTAATTTATTCTTCAGCTTTATGATTGTACTTATCAGCATCATTTCCATTTGGAGACAGTTTCAAACAATGTTACTCTGAAAATTACTAGGTACTCTATACCTGGTGATAAATAATGCCAAAGTACTTCCCAAATGTAGCTTCAGTGTATAATTCACTTGGCTGTGTTGGTGAATATCTATTGTTTTACCTCCTTTCCAACTCTTGATATCATCACATAATCTTTACTGATCTATTTAGTCAGTGTTCAGCTCGGTGCCAAAGCAATCTTCTGAGTGTGTGAGGTAGAGGAGGTATTTTATGTCTGTCTTGCTCTTACACTGAGGATACAGCTCTTTGAAATCTCAGTCCTATTAGAGGGAGGGTCTCTTTTTAAAATTCTTACCTAGTTGTACCTTAGATTTGGTCTTCTGTCTCCAAAGCCACTGAAAGTCTGTTAAAGTTCAGAAGTTTTGACAAATGCTCTCCCTGCAAGAGCTCCTTCATTTGCATATTGGCCTTACTATTGTTGGCATATATTTGATGTATTTAAGCTTTATTTTTGTTATATATTTAGTCCAAAATTTTTTAGTTTATTTTTTAATGTCTCCAAAGTAGATTGGGTTAATCCAAATATCCTTAAGCCTACACTTTTAGATAATGCCATTTCCCCTTAAGTTCCAGTAGGATTTAAATGGGCCTCTTTCCCAGTAAATACTGTAGTTAATCTTCCCTTCAACATCAAGTAAAGGAACAGTGAAGATGAAGAGGGAACCAGATTTGATTAGTTAGGAGTTATCTTGGCACTGATTTCCACTTATTCCTAGACAGATTTTCCTGCTTCTTGTGAGATATTAGTCTGGTATTCCTTTCTCTTACCTGATATTCTTGTATCTTTTAATAGATTCTCAAATAATTGACAGGTAAAATACAACCTTTCATAGTTCCCTCACTAATAACGACTTTTCCCTCTTCACTATAACACTTTGGTCCTTTCAGTGACACCTTGGAAGGGACTTGAAAGGTGTAAGCAGTGGCACCCAGAAAAGAGACTGGAGGGGAAATGTTCAGGTATATTGAAAGGGGAGGTTGACCCATCTGGGGAGTGCAAAGGTGGTGTCTGTGCATGGGGGCAGTTAGATACCCCTTTTATATGAGGCAGTAGAGGGTGGGTGAATTCCACAGCTTGCTCAGAAATTAGGATACTTTGGCAGGAATTTCTGGGGGGGGTGGTTAACTAGGTCCTTTGTGTCTTTGTCTTAGGAGAGAATAAGGAGAAGGAAGGGAAAGGGCTCCCACGTGGCTGTGTTATGCTCCTCAACATTCACAACTCTTCTTAAAAGAGGTACTGGGGATGATGGTCTGTCCTCTGAAATTGCTTCTGGCTGAACAGGGTTGAGCCCTGTGGGATGAGTTTGGTATTGGTAAGACTGTGCAGGTTTGTGGTACACTGGGAGATTTGGGAGTGGTAGAGATTGAGTGGCAACTAATGGTGGTTGGCATCTTCTTTACCCTGCCATGAATAAATGAGTACAGGAATGGGATGACATAGGAGGCTATACGAGGATTGCAGTGAGGAGGCCCAAAAGGGGTAAGATTCAGTGTCTCTGGGTGGGCTGTTGAACCAAAATCCTTCATTTTGAAAGCATTGGTGGGTAGCTTGTTCCTGGAGCTGGATGATGCCGTCTTGGACCAGACTAGACTTATTGATGTAGAAACAGCATGTCTCCTATAAAAGTGTAAATAAAGGACCCCTTCCTCCCCATGATTTGGGGAATTGTATTTTTTATTACTTTAATGATGGAGATAGGAGAGAGCAATATAGGTCTTTAAAATTTAGGAAGACTAGAGAACATGTCTCTGGCATTTATTGGAATTAATTTACTTACCTGTGTTACAGAGTAAATTACTTAAGGCCATCCTGGTATGATGAAGTTGAGCCCACTTTTAAGACAGCCATGTCAGTCCGTTGAAAGCCATTCCCATGAGTCCATGAGTATGAAGGATATTGATTCAGGGGACTGCTGGTTCCAGAAAGTGAATGTAATCTGTTTTTAAGATGATTATAATCTCCCTTCTAGTGCCTTTCTCCTTTGTTGAGAAGACATGGTTCCAGGGTTCTGGCAAAAGATTTCTCTTGGGGCATTTTATTATAGGGACACAGAGTCATAGTGGTGGTCAGGACTCCATTCTGTAGAAGGGCATATTCTTCTTGCTTGGGTATCTTGAGTAACTATCTCTAGAGAAGTTTTGAAGTAGCAGCCACTATTGAATAACTTCTCTGCTTTTGCAGCTGCTGTTAGTCCTGTTTTCTCTCTTTCTCTGAGAGGAGGGAAGCTGGTTAGATGGAGGTGAGTCTTCAAGGCAGAGGGAAGCTGTCAGTGAGGCAGAAAGGCGGGAAGCCTGCAGGTTGGAGAGAAGTTGGTGTTGGCAGATGCTATGTCTATGAGCTCGCTCTGCCTCGCCCTGGCGCATGCTCCAGTGCTTGTGTCATTTGTAGTCTAAGAAGTGCATATATGGCTTGCCACTGCTGCAGGAGCTAGAACCATGGTTTTATATCTTGAGTCTGTAGCCCTGCCTGTGTTGGGGGGAGGGGTGCGTGGCTGTTGGGCAGGAAGAGGAAGCTGAGAAGTCAGGGATTGGTGGGATGGAAGAGAGTGGAGGCCCTTGAGGCTCCAGGGGCAGGTTATGAGGTGGAGGAGCAGTAGGAGCTAAAACAATCCCTAGAGGAGAAGAATTATAGATAAGTTTCTATCTATAGAAACTTGTAGAAATGCTGTGTAGAAATGTCTTCAGATAAACTCTATAGAGCCATGATTATATATATTTTTAATGCACTACTGCTGGATTTGGTGTTGTAATATTATTTTATATTTTTTCCAAATTCTTCACCTAAGAATTCATCTTGTTTCTCTGTTTAATCAAGATGTTTTTATGTCCTTGGGCAAAACTGAATCATTTTCTTCATATAGAGTTTGCACATTACTTTTAGGTTTATTGTAATTTAGAGGTGTTTAATTTTCCTTCTATAGGTAATGAGTTTTGCTCTCAGGCTTTCAAATTATTATTGCTGGCTGATAAAAGAGACTACTGATCTTTGCAGACTTTTGTCATATAGTACCTACTTACTCAACACTTATAAATTCTAATGGTTTTTCAATTGATTCTATTGTATAGGCTAGGCACTTTGTATCTCTTTTTTTCCTAATGTTTGTATCTCTTTCTATTATCTTATTGAAATAGGTATACTTCAGTGAAATTTTTACTATAGCAGTGATAAGAATCCTTATTAACTTCATTGCAGTTGGCTTGTGGGATTGCTTCTAATAGTTAACATGAGGCATGGTATTTTCTGTGGGGTTTGTTAAATAAATTTCACTTTATTATTACTTTTCTAAAAGTACTGGGGGTTTTGTTTGTCTATTTTAACCAGGAATGGTTGTTGAGCATTAACAACTGCTTATGAGGCACCTATCAATTAGGTCATATATTTTCCTTTAAACTAACCATGTAGAAATGCCTTCAGATAAACTCTATAGAGCCATGATGTATATATATCTTTAATGCACTACTGCTGGATTTGGTGTTGTAATATTATTTATATTTTTTAATCCATGTTCTTAGTGAGACTATCAGTACTTCGTGTTTGTTTTTTTTTCTTTTCTAATTTAGACATTAAGGTTAGGTTAGCCTGGTATAATGGTACTATTCTGTTCTAAGTCTACACATTACTAGCAGATGATATAATTTTCATGTGATACTTCAAATAACCAATTGACAAATTACATAATTACAGCTAGTAAGAAAATTAAACAAGATTGCTGGATATTAACTTACAAAAATAAATACTAGACAGGCACAATGGCTATTGTAATTCCAGCACTTTTGGAGGTAAGAGTGAGAGGATGCCTTGAGGCCAGGAGTTTGAAGCCTGTCTAGGAAAGAAACATAATGAGACTCCCATCTCTACCAAAAAACAGAACCTAACCAGGTGGCTCATGCCTACAGTCCTGGCTACTTGGGAGGCTGAGACCAGGAGTTTAAGGCTGCAGTGAGCTATTGTCCTGCCACTGCGCTCCAGCGGGGGTGACAGAGCAAGACCCTGTATCAAAAAAAAAAAAAAAGTGAATAAATATAAATAAATAAACACCATTCTTCTCTATGGGCAATTACTATATCTAGAACATAGAAAATTTGATTCCATTACATTAAAGACAAAAAGGATAAATCATGTGGTAACACTAACCTAACAAAGTCTTCATAAGACCTTTAAGCAGGAAAATATTAAGAGGATCTTAAGAAATTATATGAGGATCTTAAGAAAACTTCATATGCCATATTTAAAGGCCGGGTGCTTTAAAATTATGGAGTTTCAAATTCTTTTCAAAATAACATAAATAAAATTTGAATAAATTCCTAGCAGTTTTTGAGGAACTTGGTATATATAGAGAGTTAATATTTTCTTGGTTTTATTTTATTTTTATCGAGTTATTTATTTTTTTAGACAGAGTCTTGCTATATTGCCCTTGGTAGAGTGCTGTGGTGTCACAGCTCACAACAACCTCAAACTCTTGGGCTAAAGCGATTCTCTTGCCTCAGCCTCCCAATTAGCTGGGTCTATAAGCATCTGCCACAACACCCAACATTTTTTTGTTGTTGTTGCAGTTGCCATTGTTTTTTAGCTTGCCTGGGCTGGGTTTGAACCCACCAGCCTTGGTGTATGGACCAGTGCTATAACCACTGTGCTGCAGGCGCTGAGCCATCTTCTTGGTTTTAGATGTTGACATATCTAAATTTGCACAGGTAGTTCATCTGTTTCTTTTGCCTGTGACAATCTTCACTAAAAAATAATCTTCCATTTAAAAACAAATTTAATAGATTTGGAGCGTGTAAATGGTTTGATATATTGTATAGTGGTACAGTCTGGGCCTTTAGTATATTCCAAAAGTGTGCTTTATAGTCACAACCATCATCAATGCTTTGTTATCTAATTTAAAAAATATTTTTTAACCTCAAAGTTACAAAGAAATTCTCTTGCATTTTCTTCTTTTAGAAAACATAGTGTATATATATATATATATATAAGATCATAAGGAAAAGAACAAAGAAAGAAGCTCACCCTGCCAGACTTTAAGATCTGTGACATAGTAAATAAAGGTGAGAATGGCAAAAGAGCAGTGCAGCAGAGTAGAAGGCTCAGAAATAGGTATAGATTTGTATGTATGTAACTTCATGTATAATACAGTTGTCAGTGAGGGAAAGAATTTCAGTAAATGTTGGGGAAACTGACTCATTCTATTGAGAAAAATAGAATTAGTTCACTATTTTACATCATGAAGGTAAACTTAAGACAGGATAAATTGAAGGCCGGTATTTACATAGTTAAATTATAAAGTTAATTAATGGTCAAGAGAGATTAATATCTGTAATACACTTATATGTAAAATTCGCTTTAAATCAAACTAAACAGAAAAGTAGGTAAAGGAAAACTGGCCAGACATGGTTTTTCATGCCTGTCATCCACTGGCTTTGGGAGCTTGAGGTATGAGAATTTGCTGGAGGCCAGGAGTTCAAGGCCAGCCCAAAATTAGCCAAGCAATATTGTCCATGCCTGTCATCCCAGCTACTTAGGAGATTGAGGTGGGAGAATTGTTTGATCCAGGAGGCTGCAGTGAGCTGCAGTGATCGTACCATTCACTGCACTCCAGCCTGGGCAACAGAGCAAGGCCCATCTCTAAGAAAAACAACAACAACAAAAAAAAAAAAAGAAAGAAAAAAGAAAGAAAGAAAAAGGAGAGCTATTTATAGATGGGAACAGATAACACATATATGATGAGGTGTTTGATTTCACTTATAAAGAAATATATATTACTAGCTGGCATTGTGGCAGGTGCCTGTAGTCCCAGCTACTCGGGAAGCTGAGGCAAGAGAATCGCCTAAGCCCAAGAGTTGGAGGTTGCTTTGAGCTGTGTGATGCCACGGCACTCTACCGAGGGTGATAAAGTGAGACTCTGTCTCTACAAAAAAAAAAGAAAAGAAGTATATATTAAAACTATGAGATATCACTTTAAACTTAACTATGCCAAGAAAAATTAGAAGGTTGAATGCAGTGAAAGGGGGAAATTATGCTCTTCTGGTGGGAGAATAAAATAGTACAATCATTCTGGAGAGAAATATGGCAGTATTTGAGGAAATTAAAAAAGCATATATCATGTGATTCAACAATCCCAGCACTGGAACTAAACTGAAGAAATTTTCCCATGGGTCTAATAAGGAGAAGTGTATAAGATATATATCACTGCATTTTGTGGTGAAGGGGATTAAATTGTAAGACTATTGTCATACCTATCCTTGCCTTTAAATTCATTTCCTCCATTACCTAAGTTCCTACCTCTGTTCTCAGATGGCCTCCTACCACCTTATGCTTTATCCTTTAGGCTCCACTGATTCTTCAGTCTTACCACATCCAGAAATCTATTTGAATTTACTATTTTTCATAAAGCCTTATTTTTTTCATATCCTCATTTCCTTCTTACCCTGCTTAGATTTCACGGTTCAATACTTAATTACTCCCTTAACTCCTTTGTCTCTTTCTTGCTCCAATATTTTCATCTGGCAAAACCCCAACCCAATTAGAAATAATGCTACACATTTCTCAGCTGCACCAAGGGAGCTGAATATGGCTTGAGAAAAACCATAAAACTCTGCTGGCTGGTATCACTTTAAATTTATGGTCATATATCTCAGGTAGATTCTTAGTAGAGAGCAACATGGACAGATGATTGTTTAATGTTGATTGAAAAAATTAAGAGAAAATTAAGAGAAAAACAGAATAAAGTATAACAAGAGAAGTACTTTCACAAACTGATAATGACCTGTGGATGATCAACTCAATTCTCTGCACCTGGGTTTATTTTTAATCCTAAAAAAGGAAATAAACAAATGATCTGTACAGAGAGATCAAGGGTAGCTAGTTTAGAACACTGTACTTTAGAACAAAGTTTCATTCATTCTAGTGTGTAGGATTCTCCAACGTAAGTTCATCCTCCTGCCTACTCACTCTCAAGTAGACATTTTAAGTTTTAATGTCAGTAGGAACTAGGTGCATCACACACATATATGTGTTTGAAATGGACTGCAAGCAGAATAGCCACCAATTCTTGGTCTACTGGCATTTATCAATGTGGGCCTAGTATTGCTAGATACTCTATTTTCTTAAAATAAGCCAGAAATATAAATGTTATGTGAAATCTTTCAATTTTAGATTATTTATAGTATAATTTATAAAGTTTAAATCACTATGCAAATCATGATTAGGCTCATGAACCCAAATGATTTGATATATCTACACGTATGTCAAATCTGCTGCTTGCTAAATTCCGCCCATACACACAATGCTTCTAGTCAGTCTGATTCTCTTATTTCTAAATAGAAATGGGAAACTATGAATCTTCAGATATTTAAAGATGCCCACAGCGTTACTAAGGTAGACGTACTGAAAAAGTGATGTTTTAGGAAACAGAGATAATTTTGGAAACAGAAGATCAATTTAATTGTATCAAACATAGCAATCTCTTTTCTAAGTCTAACACATCTGAGAACTCTACATCCGAGTTCCTATACTTGTTTTGGAAGGTCAGAAATTAGTGACCTTTTTGGCTTGCGAGGCTTCTGGGAAATTTTTATATATTTATTTGTGAATGTAACCCCCATTGCAAAATACTGTTGTATTCATATGTTCATGGTTTGGTTACTTTTGACTCTTTTTATCCATATTGCATGCAGAATAAGATAAATGTCACCATGCTACCACAGAGTGCTCAGGTGGCTGACAGAATGATGACAAGTTTAATTCTTATGAGAAACACCACAGTATTGGTGCTGTGCGTTGTTTTTGAGAAGGCACGTAAAGGCTCCCTAAGCCCTAGACAGCATTTGATGACAGGACACTTCCTTTGTTGGTTTTGCATTATGTTACCCTAGGTATTTTTAGAACTGTGTAAAAAGAAAGTGTCAATGCCTTCGTATCTTCTTCCATCTTTCTAGAGTAGTAAGACAGAATAAGGCCAACAGCAAATATCATAATTAGGCTATGTGCTTTTTAAGGACTAATTAGAGTGAATTATAGACTTCCTTAGTTTGAAATCCAATATTACCAGGAATTTTAAGATTAAAAAATTCTGAGATTTTAATAGACAAGTTGAATGGTAAATTTTGCTTGGTTATGTATTAAATAAAATTTTGTGCCTTTAATGATTCTTATACTGACTGAGGTTTACAATTTCTTCATTCAAAATTCTTTATCACTTGCTACAAAGTTCTTTTTTCCTTGTTTATTGAACTGAAATATATTGAGCAACTATTAAAGGGCAAAGAGTGGAGGAGGGATGCAAAGATAAATCAGATGTAGGCCCATGTTGACAACTGCTGGTCATTTGTATTAGTTTCGACAAGAATATTGTATTATAATTTAAATAGAATTACAGGATCTGGAGTTAAACCGCTTGAGTTCACATTTAGTTCTGAGTAACTTTGAATAAGTTATTCAAACTTTCTTTCTGTTTTCCTACTTCTAAATGTGAAGTAAAAAATAGTGTACACATAGATAGTTGTGAAGATTTAGTTTGATGCTACTTGTAAAGGGTGGGGAAGCTGTTTCTGAATTCTCCCATTATATGGAAATTTAGTAATTTAATTCTGTATCACCCTTTGAAATAGATTTTATTATGCCTGTTTGGTGAGAAAAAAACTAAAGTTTAAAAAAACTGAATAACTTTTAAAAGGATCCATAGGTAATACCATAGGTGAAACACAATCTTATTCAACTTTTTATATTGCAAACAGAGTTATAGAATTTTCTGAGTGAGTCATATTTCAGATGTTCTGTATTGTGATAACACTGTGTTCTAATGTGGAGTCTGTAAACTATACTCTTATAATTCTCACTTGTTTGCCTTATAAATGAAAGCGTTTTCAAGACTCAAGCCCCAGACAAGAGAAGGAAAAATTGAGAAAAGGCACCACTCCTATTTCAGGAAAATTCTGAGGTTTTGGAAAGCCATGCCCATATTACATCTTCTCTTCCATCCACAGGCCTAAAGGTTTTGGACAGTGGTGCCACTTGGTGTGAATTAAGTAAAACCATTCTACACCAAACTTCTTTCCTGAGAGAGTCAGTGGGCAAACACTCAATTGGCTCTTAGGAACTAACACCCTGTTGTGGCTTGATTTAATTAGTTTGTTTCCCTAATGCAAAGTTGAGGACAACTGAAGGAGCAAATAGGAATTTTATTGAGTTGGGGAGCTAGATAAGAAAAACATTAGAAAGATAACGGCAGTATTGAATGCCAGAATAAAAGTTATGGAGGCATAGTGGGTCAGAATACAGGAGGAGAGAGCATAGTGAGGTTGAAAAAGGCATCAGTAGGGAAATAAATGGGTAGAGTTTGAGGGAAAATATATAGGAAGATGTGTTATATACAGGTGGAGAAATGAGAGAAGGGCTTTGCTACTCAGAAGTGTGGTCCTTAGACCAGCAATATTATCACTTGGAACTTGTTAGAAATGCAACCTCTCAGACTCCATCTATAATTAACATCGACATGCTAACAAGATCCCCAGGTGATTTGAATATACATTAAACATTTAGAAGGAATCAGAGGAGTGCAAATGAGGTTATGAGAAAAGCATGCAGATGGGTGGTAGAAGGGCTCAGTCTGGTGCTTCCAAACAGCAATCTAGTATCTTTTGGGGCAACCCAGAGGGAGATGGAAACCATTCTTCTAAGTCAATCATCATAAGAATTGAGAAATAAACACATGTACTCATTACCAAATTGGAACTAATTGATCAATACTTAAATGCATGTATGGAAGTAAATATCAATGAAAATCAAGCTGGGGGGAGAGGAGAAGGAAAGGATGGGTAAATTCACAACTATTGGTTACAGTGCACACTATCTGGGTGAATAGCACACTTACATGTATAACTTTGACTCAGTCTGTACAAAAACAAAGCATGTAAACAGAACATCTATATACCCTAACATTCTGAAATAAATAAATATTTACTTAAAAAAATCTTCCAAGAAGAAGGTAGAGTAGTTTGTGAGTAGCTTAACTGATTGTGAATTGTATGTTAGTCTCCACTCAGGCTTTTAGTGCCTCAGTGGTATGAGACAAGGCCTGGGAATTTCTTAAGAGATGAAGTTGTTGGAGATTCCCATTAGATTCTGATATTATTAGGTATTGGTTTCAATTTGAGGCTTTTGTCACTGAATGTACATTTTTTTCTTTTCTTTTTGTATGTTTGGTTATTTTAGTTAGGAAAGCTGTGTTAAGGGGAGCTATCCAGAAGAGATTTAAAGCAAGAAGTCACTTCCCTCAGCTTGCCTTCTAAACATTCTTGCTTCTCAGTCTCCTCCACTGTGGCTTCACAGGCCTTTTGTAAATCTTCTAAGCATCCTTTGGATGTCTTTGCTTCTGGGCTCTGTCCTTCTTCTCCTCCATTTTCACAAAACAAACTTCTCTAGTTGCACCATCTGATATTGCACTATCATCAATACATTGGTGATTCTCAGAGTCCCAGACTTACTGCTTAATTCACATCTTACTGAATATCCAGTGGGCAACTCAGGATATTATGGAATGATGTTTGTGTCCCCCACATTCATATGTTGAAATCTTAACTTCATGTGCAATGATATGGGATGGTCTTTCAGAGGAAATTAGGTCATGAAGGTGGGGTCCACACGAATGGGATTGGTTCTCTGATGAGAAGACATATGAAGGAGATAACTTCTCTCTTGGCCATGCAAGGATACAAGAAGACGGCTGCTTCTAAACAAGGCCTTCACTGGAACCCAACCATGCTGGCACCCTAATCTTAGGCTTCTAGTCCCCAGAACTATGAGAAATGAACTTTGTTGTTTAAGCCACCCAGTCTATGGTAATTTGTTATTGCAGCTTGACCTGGCTAAGACACAGACTCAGGAAGTCACAAACTGAATTCATCATCTTCTCCCTAAAATACTCTCTGTATTCTCCATTCTCAGTAAATATTACTACCATGAACTCAGTCCCCTATGCAAGATGTCCCTCCACGTTTCAACTTTTTTTATACTCCCACCTCCAATTACCATGAAAACATACTGATTTTATCTTAATGCTTCTTGCATCCATTTTCCCCTTGCCATTCACCTGGTTATTGACTTGGTTCAGTACCTCTTTGATCTCTTCACTGAAATATTACAATAATCTCTTGCCTCTCATTTTTAGTCTAACCCCATTTCAATTTTAACTTCAATGCTGCAGAGTGGCATTTTTAAAACTGTTAACATTTATTTATTTATTTTATTATTATTATTATTACTTGACACAGAGACTCACTATGGTAGAGACTCATCTTGGTAGAGTGCCATGGCATCACAGCTCACAGCAACCTCAAACTCTTGGGCTTAAGCGATTCTCTTGTCTCAGCCTCCCAAGTAGCTGGGACTACAGGCACTCGCCACACCACCTGGCTGTTTTTTTATTGCAATTGTCATTATTGTTTAGCAGGCCCAGGCCAGGTTCGAACCTGCCAGCCTCGGTGTATGTGGCCAGCATCCTAAACACTGAGCAACAGGCACCTAGCCAAAACTGGTAACATTTAAAAAGAGGATGTCTCCCATGTTAAAACTAGAGAATAGTTCCTTGCATCCCACTGAATTTTAAACTTCAGTTTTCAGGGCCTAGGAAATGGCATGGGCTAATGGATCCTGTGGGTGTGGGGGCTAAAGAGACATTGTAAATAGGGAAAAGAATAATAGAGGCTGTGTAGAAATGGGGCCCATACTTTCACTATAAGAGAAAGGATATTCAGTCATTTAAAGGGGAAAGTGAGAATGAACACTGCAGTGTTAGATTGGCATTGGTGGCATATATATGATGAACTCATTGACTTTAGAGCAAGAGAGAGATGAAGTAAACAATGGACATAGCCTTGTGTGTGCATTTGTAGATAGATACATATATACATGTGTGTATGTATACACATTTTCTACATTTTCTAGCTCTATCTGCTAGGAGAACCTAACAGCAGTAAATCTCCAATAACAAAGAGCACCCCTAGTGCCCAGATCTTGATTTGTATATATTCTTTTTGATAAGAGAAACCAGGACTTTTTACAGAATTTTTTTTTTTGTATGTGTGTGGTAGAGGCAGAGTCTCATTTTGTCGCCCTTGGTAGAGTGCCGTGGCGTCACACAGCTCACAGCAACCTCCAACTCCTGGGCTTAGGCAATTCTCTTGCCTCAGCGTCCCAAGTAGCTGGGACTATAGGCACCTGCCACAACGCCCGGCTATTTTTCTGTTTTGCAATTCAGCCGAGGCCGGGTTTGAACCCACCACCTTTGGTATATGGGACCAGTGCCCTACTTGATGAGACACAGGCACCGCCCTTTTTACAGAAATTTTTAATTCCAGGGCTGAGGCAAGGAAAGTATAAGATGAGACCAGAGTATATTGATTGTTATAAAACAAAGTGATAAAAAAAAATGATGAGGACTTGTCAGAAGGACACAGTTGAGAGCTGAAAGGACAATTGGGACAGTCTGAGCATCAAAATAAAGGACAGTAATAAATTATAACCTATTGATTAAAATAAGGATCAATGAGTCTACAATGAGATAAACAAAGAAATATGAGAAGGAAAAGCTCTTCCTTATAGTAAAATACCAACTAATAAATGTAGAAGGAATGATAGGAAGTTATGAAGTCATTATTAGCAAGCATCATAGTAATTAGTTAGATAATTCTCAACAGAGTACAAAACTAGTTTGGTAAAATATAAGGTATTAGTTCAATCTCAAAGGATATCATAATCATAAGTGTAGTTAATGAGATACTTATTAATTACAAATGGAAGGCTATATATTTATAGTGAAGAAATATGGCAGGTACCACGTTAACCCAGAGAGGAAAGTTAACATCATTTGGAACAACATATGTCCTTGATTCCCTGAGAAGAACACAGCATCACTTCTGTGGCATTCCCTCCAGAAATGCCTGAATCTAATTTTGTTTGTTTATTTTTGAGATAGGGTCTTACTATGTTGCCTGGTCTGGTTTCAAACTGCTGGCCTTAAACAATCCTTCCCCCTCAGCCTCCTGAGTAGCTGGGATTCCAGGCATGAGCCATTGTGCCTGGTTCCTGAATCTAATATTGAGGAAACATTAAATAAACTTAAATTGAGGGAAATTCTATGAAAGAACTAACTTGTACTCTTCAACAATGTCAAGATCACAAAGAAAGACTGCAGAACTTTCAGACTGATAAAAAAAAATGACAACGAAATGTGACATTTGATTTCAGATGAATCTTAAGCCACAATTAGGTATAGTGGGGTCATCGTGCCTACAAATTATTTTAAACTGGTTTGGAGGGAAAAAGTTAAGTGTGTGTGTGTATTTCCATAGATAAAGGTGGTGGTGAGGGAGTTATAAATTATGTCAAATGAACATTAACAATTAGGAAGCCAGGCTGAAGCTATTGGAGCTTCTTTTATTCTTCTTGCAACTTTCAATAGCTTTGACATTATTATAAAATAAAATTTTTTTTATCACTATTTCTCTGCCACTTTTTATACTTCTATTTTCTTTCCCGACTTTAATTGCCTTCTAATAACCTCCAAACACACATCAAATAACTTTGTAAAATATAAAAATAAATTATTTAAATGAAGAAATAATTAACATGATGGTTAAGCATCTGGGCTCTTGAGTCTAACTACCTTAGCAACATTCTAACTCCTGTGCGTGTTTCTTTTTTTGCAGTTTTTGGCCAGGGCTGGGTTTGAACCTGCCACCTCTGGCATATGGGACCGGCGCCCTACTCCTTTGAACAATAGGCGCTGCCCTCTATGTGTGGTTTTAAGGCAAATCATATCACCTTTCCATGTCTGTGTTCTCACCTGTAAAATGTGAATGATAAAAATGCTCACTTAATGACTGTTTGGGGAATATTAAATTATTTATCACGTATAAAATACTTAGCACAGTGCCTATCATGTGGCAAATAATTAGGGCATATTCGAAAATTTCCAGAGGACTTAATGAGAATTATAACTGTTGAAGAAAAGTTGATTCGTGTAGCATTTTGTTTACTGGAATCTCTGTGGAGCCCTAAGTGGCTAACAATCCTAAAGAACCTCCCATAGCCATGCAATAATGAATTGATTCACTAAGTCCACAGCATGAAAATATTATGTTTTAGTGTGGCAAACTGAGGATCACCCCATATGAGAATTTTGATTATAATAATTAGTGGGTTTCTATATTAACATACTTAAAAACCACGATAGGGAAAATGGGTGGGGAAGGTGAGACTCAGAAAAACAGAATAAGCCCTAAGCTTTGCAGGCAATGCCTGACAGTGTCTCTGTAAGCTATTTTAACACTTTTTTTTTTTTTTTTGAGACAGAGTCTCAAGCTGTCAGCCTGGATGGAGTGCTCACAGCAATCTCCAATTCCTAGGCTCGAGCGAGTCTCCTGCTTCCACCTTCCAAGTAGCTGGGACTACAGATGCCTGCCACAATGCCCAGCCATTTTTTTTTTTTTTTTGGTTGCAGCCTTCATTATTGTTTGGCAGGCCAGGGCTGGATTCGAACCCGCCAGCTCAGGTGTATGTGACTGGCACCTTAGCCCGTTGAGCCACAGACACCAGGCATATTTTTTTTTAAACAAGTGAACAGTTTATTAAGAATTAAACAAAGGTATGATGTGATACAGCACAAGCAAGACACTCAAGATAGGTATAATAGTACTATTCACACAAAAAACTTAAACTTCACCTCAAAAAAAAAAAATCACAAGACAACAGAGAAAGCAATTTCACTGTTATAAAATAAGATGTTTCATGCAAAGTATTAACTCTGCCCTCCCCAAAGCCCAACCTCCCAACAAACAAAAACAAAAAACTATCTGGGAATACTGCTATACTAACATATTAACCACAGTATAATCATTCATAGAAAAACACTAATTAAGCAATGAATTAAATTAAATAACAAAGTTCAAACTATCATAAACTCATAGACCACAATGATTTTAGAAACAAGCAATTCCAGAAATCTTATAAATAATAAAAAAAGAAGAGATATTTCAATATTATTCTATTTGATCTGGATGCACCTGATATTGAAATTAGAGAAAATATATTGTTATAAAGGGAAATTACAAACATGTTTCACTTATAGATGAGTATGCAATATCCTAAACAACATATTGACAAGTTGAATTAAAAATTAATATTTAAGTAATGTACTTTGGCCCAAATTGAATCCAAGTTAGTCACTGTTTTCTTTTAATGCTTATTTTAAGAAGTATTAGATTTTATCAGGTTAGAAAGTGAAGCAGAAAAAGCTCAGTTTGTTGATGTTCCTGAAATACAAAAAATCTATCTGCTATAAAGTATAAAGAAGCAGTTTAGGAAAGGAAGTAAAACAACTGGAAGAGGAAAAACATAATTAAAATCTCATGCTTCTAGCTCTTAGTCCAAAATAAAGTCCTGCCCAAACGATGTCCAACATTGATTGTCTTTGAAGGATATGCTGGCAGTCAAGAGCACTTGTTTTCGAACCTATTAGATCTAGATGTGAATCTTTTGTTACTTGATAACCAATCTTGAATAAGTCACTTAACCTCTCTGAGACTTAGTTCACTTGAATAAAAATGGGGATATTACTTGCCTCAAGGTGTTATGTGGGCATCAAATGGGGTAATATTAAAATGCCTGTCACATAAATATTTATTGTTCTTATTCTGAAAGGAAGCACAAAGCAACAACAAAATAAAGACAAATTTGGGGAGAAAAAGTTTCTACCCATTTTTGAAGATTAAGTTAATATTCTTGGGTTTTTTTTTTGTTTGTTTGTTTTATTTTCTTTTTATCTTGGGACAATCACAAATACAAATCTAATTGTAAAAAATAATACAGTGAGGTTTCAGTGAAGGGAATTTTGACTCAGTTTAAAGTACTGCCTCATTAACCTCTGGCAAACACTAGCTTGTTATCCATTGCTATAATTATGTATTTTTAAAAATGTTATATAAATGAAATCACACAGCATATAATTTTTTGGAATTGGCTTTTTGTTTTTTCAACTCAACACAGTTCTCTGGGGATTCATCCAGATGTTTCAATAGTTTGTACCTTTTTATTTCTGAGTGGTATTGCAAAGTATGGATGTATCAGTTTATATAACCAGTCACCCATTAAAGAGCTTTGGTTTCTTTCCAGTTTGGGACTATCATGAATAAATCAGCTATAAATATTTTTTCACAAGTTTTTATGTGAACATAAATCTTCATTTCTCTGGGATAAATGCCTAGGAGTGTGATTGCTGGATCATATGGTAGTTGTATGTATAGATTTTTTTAAAAAAACATTGTCAAATTATTTTCCACAGAGACTGTGCCATTTTACATTCACACCAGCAATGCATGAGTGATTCAGTTTCTCTAAAAGTTTGCCATCATTTTGTGTTTTCACTATTTTGAATTTTAGACATTCTGATAGGTGTGCAATGATAGCATAGCTGTGGTTTCAATTTGTATTTCCCAAATGTCTAATGATGCCGAACAGCTTTTCATGTGCCTATTTGCCATCTGCAGATCCTCTGGTGAAATGTCTCTTCCTATCTTTTGCCCATTTTCTAATTAGATTGTTTATTTTATTACTGGTGAGTTTTGAGACTCTTTTATATATTGCAATAATTTCTCAGATATGTGATTTGCAAATATTTTCTCCTTCTGTGTAGCTTGCCTTTTAGTTCTCTTAAATGTCTTTCACAGAATAGAGGTTTGAAGAAGTCCAGTTTACCAACTTTTTTTTTTTGTGAATCATAATACCAAATCTAAGAAATCTTTACTTAGCTATGGTTCTCTCAGACGATCTCTGAGGTTTTTCCTAAAATTATCATAAGTGTTACATTTTTTTATTTAAGTCCATGATCCATTTTGAATTCACTTTGTATAAGGATTGACACTTCTGTTTTGTTTTTATTTTTATTTTTGTTTTGATCTATGGATGTCAAATTATTCCAGCATTATTGATTAAAGAGACAATCTTTCCATCATTAAATTCCCTTTATTACCTATGAACTTTTGTCAAAGATCTATTGAGCAAATTTCAGTCAATTTCTGAATTTTCTAATATGTTCTGTGTTTCTATTCCTCTACCAGTATCTCTTGTTTACTATAACTATATAATACATCTTAAAATAATATAGACTGATTCCTCCTCAGTTTTTTTCCACATTGTTTTAGCTTTTCTAATTCCTTTGCATTTCCATATAAATTTTAGAACATATATATATATATATATATATTATATATATATATACGTGTGTGTGTGGGAATTCAATAACAGTTTTGATAAACATGTATATGGCCCAGACACAATGGCTCATGCCTATAATCTTAACACTTTGGGAAGCTAAGACAGGAAGATCACCTGAGCCCAGGAGTTTGAGACTGGCCTGGGCGATAGCAGAATAATCTGTTTATAAAAAATTAGCTGGGCATGGTGACTTGTGCCTGTATCTCAGATACTGGAGAGGGGAGAGGCTAAGGCAGGGGGATTGCTAGAGCCTAGGAGTTGGAAGTTGCAGTGAGCTAAGATGATGCCACTACACTCAACTTAAGTAACAGAATGAGATCTTGTCTCAAAAACCTCTCAGCAAATCAATCCTCTTCTCAAAAAACCCCCCATGCATATGAATTTGGAGAGAATTGATATTTTTGCTGTATTGAGTCCTCTAATTCATGAACGCAATATGTCTGTTTCTTTTAATCTTGTTCTTTTTTAATCAAAATTTTGTAGTTTTCAGCATACAAATCTTGTACAAATCTTGTTAGATTTATCTTTGAATGTGTCATTTTTGAGTGATTATATATGGTATTTTTAATTTCATCATTCAAGTGATCTTTAATAGTGAATAATATTATATATTTATCTTGCATCCTTTTATCTTGATTAACCCTCTTATTCTAGGGGATTTTTTGGAAGGCGGTTACTTAATATTTTCTGCCTAGATAATAGACAATCAATCATTTCATTTGCACTGGTCATTTTGGAGCATATTGTTTAATTTCTATATGTATATATATTTTCTGATGTTGCTCTTGATTGATTTCTAGTTCTATTTCATTGTGGTCATAAAATACTTGTTATAATTTTAGTTTTTGAGAATATTTTAAGACTTACTTTGTGGCCTAATCTCTGATCTATTCTTGAGAGTGATCCAAGAGCTGAGAAGAACCTGTACTCTGCAGGTGTTGAATGAAACATTCTGTAAATATCTACTAAGTCTATTCAGAATACAGTGCAGATTAAGTCCCATGTTCTTTGTCGGTTTTCTGTTTGGATGATCTTTCTGGGGCTGAAAGTGGAGTGTTGAGGTTTCCAATGATTATTATGTTGGGGTTTATCCCTCTTTTTACGCTTTGATATATTTGTTTTATATAGCTGGGTACTCGAATATTGGGTGCATATATATTTAGAATTGTTATATACTCTTCCTGAATTGATCCCATTAATATTATAAAATCTTCTTGGTCTCTTTTTATAGTTTTGCCTTTAAATACATTTTATCTGATAAAAATATAACTGCTTCTGTTCTTTTTTTCTTTTTTTGGTCTCCATTTGCATTGAATATCTTTTTTCCATTTCTTTATTTTTAGTCCATGTGTGTATTCATAAGTGAAATGGGTTTCTTCCAGACAATATATAGTTGACTGTTGTTTTTTAATCTATTCAGCCATTCTGGGTCTTTTTGTATTTTGATTTTCTTTCTTTTTTTTGAGACAGAGTCTCACTTTATCATCAGTAGAGTGCAGTTGCGTCATAGCTCACAGCAACCTCAGACCCTTGGGCTCAAGTGATTCTTTTGCTTCAGCCTCCCAAGTAATTGGAGCTACAGGTGCTTGCCACAATGCCTATTTCTAGAGATGGGGCCTCACTCTGGCTCAGGCTGGTCTCTAACTCATGAACTCAGGCAATCCCCCTGCCTCAGCCTCCCAGAGTGCTGGGATTATAGGCATGAGGCACTGTGCCAACCTCATTCTAGGTCATTTGATGGGAGATTTCCATTCATTCACATTCAGTGTTATTATTGATAGGTAAGAGCTTACTGCTGCCACGTTGTTATTTGCTTTCTGGTTGTTTTATGGTCCTTTCTTTCTTTCTTACTTCCTTACCACCTTCCTTTGTTAAAAGTGATTTGCTTTGGTAGTGTGTTTTAATTCCTTGCTTTTTTAAATTTTATTTCTTTTTTTAATAATTTTATTAAATCATAATTGTGTACATTGGTGCAATCATAGGGTACAATGTGCTGACTTCATATACAATCAGAAATATTTTGATCATACTGTTAGAGATAGCCTTCATGGCATTTTCTTAATCACTATATGAAGACATTGATACTCTACATTTAGTAAGTTTCACCAGTACCCTGCTAAGATGCA